>APFE030227344.1:63590-98088 GCA_000404065.3 Pinus taeda | reverse complement strand
ATTTTTATTATTAATATAGACGTTTTTCTTAAGAAAAAGAATATTTTTCGTTTACGTATTCGTAAATCACAATAATTAAATGCGATACGGAAACAAATTTATTTAATAATTTTGTCATCATAAATATGTTTAAAAAAATTATTTTAAGTTTTATGGAATTTTTAATGATTGTGTTTGGATATATAATGTTTAGTGGTTTTATTTAGATTTGATAAATCAATAGATTCTCTATCCTAAATCAATTGTGAATTTTTTTGTCACGTAATCTAAATAGTTTGGTTTAGTAATAATTTTCAAGTTATATGATTTGTTCACTTGGTTCATGATAGAGAGAATGGGAGAAAAAGCTCCCATGGCTAAGAAGGGCTAACAGATTAATGAAGGCTAAGAGGAAGCACTTGAGGGTAAATATAATAGTATTTTTAAGAAATTGAAAGGAACAATTATATATGCAATGACATTTTTGTAGGAATATTCCATTTCAACAAGAGTATGTGGATTTGTACATTGTGATGTGTCTTTCATTAGTTTTTTTAGGGTTTCGTGTGAGGATATATAATGTGTATGAGAGGTTGGTAGGGTTTTAATTTCATGAGGTTAAAAGGATGTATCTTGATACAACTCCAAGGGTTGTGTGATGAAATCCTTACATAATGGCCATGAGATTTTTATGGAAAAGGATGAAATCAAGGATTTAATATTAGAAGTAACCACCCAGTAATGGAAAAGTAGAAGGGACAAATAAAGGAAATGGCAGAGAAGTTTGTCATATGTCATCAATTGAGGGAAATTAGAGGCTCACATGTATTGGAATTCATGAATTATTTGTTGGATCTTTGGGGGCATATAGTGTCACTCTCCAGGCTTCCTAGTTCAAGAAACAAAAGAGCATTTCCTCTATGTGTAGTTTGAAAAATGTATTTGTACCAATAGGATGGTTCCACACCTTTGTTTCAACATGCATTGAGGCTAGCAAAAACACGATTCATTGTAGGTTCAACTTTCCAATTCCACCAATGTGAAAAACACAAATACTTGACCGAGGTTCTTTTGAGATCCTGGTTACTCCCAAAATGCACTTAACCACAGGAATTCGATTGGAAAATTGCCAAAAACGTAAATATGGATGTCGGTTATTAAATAAAGTCTTTATTCTATCTTCTGCAAACTATGCATAGAAATTCCATGGAGTCATAGATGGTAGTGGAATACAAATATATAAAGCATCCAAATAAATACGCATCAATTTTTAAGGGTTAAAAGAATCTAAATATGGTGTTTGGTGATACCAAAATCCACAAGGAGTAGAAGGAAAAGGAGATGTCAATATTGATATGTTTGTTGAGCTATTTTTAGAATGGGCCTTGTATATATTTGTAAAATGCTTTTAGGAAAAGCTATAATCCTTGTGATGGTGATAGGGCCTCTTATATAATTTCAAGGCTAAGATCCATGATAAGGAGGTAAACCCTCCTAAGCATCAAAGGTTAATGTTTGTTGGCAAGAAGCTAGAAGATGGCCACACTCTCAATGATTATAACATACATAAGGAGTTGAAATCACATTTGGTGATTTGTCTCAATAAAATATTCTTGGACCAAATGGAGGACGTTCTCCTCTAATTCCTTGAATGTTTCTACTTTTGAAGGGTTACCAAGGATTAGTCTTAAAATACTTGCTCTTTCAAAGACAAACTATATTCAAAAGATACCAAAACAATATTCACTTTATTTCATCATGAAAATTGTCATGTATAGCCCTAAATTACATATTCCTCGATAGAAGCTTATTGAGTTCATCAAAAACTAGAAAAAAATGCTCTAATCTCTATATTCAATGAGATTTGACCATCATCTTCAAAGGTCAATAATTGGATCAATTCCAATTGGACTTTAAAGAACATGATAATATATTGTCTTAGAGGTTTCTTTATTGTAAAATTTTATGAACTTAAATGTTGTAGAAATATTTGAAAGGAGGAACCCTGATTATGTGATGATTTTCATGTTGATTTTGGGTAGCATTGGATATGTTCTAGCATTGAAATTTGGTGGAGAAGCTAAGACACATGAGATCTCCAAGACCCAGAAATCGTTTGGAGAAATTCCACTCGAATGAAGAGTTATTAAAATAACTAATACTTTTAATGAGTTCCTAAGTCTAAACATAGGAAAATAAAAATATTAATGTGTATTAATAAGAAATTGGTGAGAAAGTTCTAAGTGACGAGGATCAAGCCAGTTTTAATCTTAACCGTTGATTAGGGACTTAATATCGGCCATTGGTTCGTCAATAGGAAAAGTATAAGAGGAGGCTTGAGGGTCAATTGGAGGTACACCATAGAGATCAAGAATTCGATTTTCTGGGGCAAGGTTTGCTGAGGAAATTGAGTTAGTGATCAATTGCAGTGAGGGGCAGTTCAACAAGGGATTTCCATCTGAGGTTGAAGAATGCATAACAAAGAGGCAGTGAAGTGCTGGGAGAGACAATGCAGGCCCTAGAAGGGTTGACGTAGAGGCCATAGGAGTTGACATAGAGGGCCGTAGAGGCTGGCACAGAAGCCGTAGAGGCTGACGCATAAGTCGTAGAGGGATTTAGGGGTAGAACTAGGGAGATTATGTGGGGTAGACTGGGAGAAAATCAATAGATTTTGAGCTGGGATAGGGTGACACAACTCCTGGAGGAGTGACACAGATCCTAAGCAGTGCTTGGAGCAGCTTTCAATGTCCAACATAAGGAACAACCGGAGTTGTTGTGGGGTTTGATCATCTGGTTGTTGATTTGTTGGAATACCTATGTTTGGATAGAGGTACTACTGCCAAGGATATTCTCTTTTGGGTGAGCCATTTCTTGCACCCTAGTTATATTCACGAAATTTTCTTAGTAATGCAAACCCTCTATACGTTGCACCAGTTTTCCCGAATTAGGTTTTTCCGGGGATGATTGGCCAAAAATAATGGTGTCCCTTGCGTTATTGTCTCTGTTTATTTCAGTGCATGATCTGTATATTGGTGAAGACTGCATTAGTGTTTACTTTGATGTTTATGCAATTAAATAACTTGTTAATGTAAATAACAAGTAGGAGATTGTAAACAAGTGATTGCAGTAGGGGTATATGATGTGCTAAATTAAGGAATTTTCACATTTCATAATTTAACTCAAGTTTAATGTACATCCCATCAGTGTTATCCTATGTAAGAATTCCAAATCTCCCCCTCTTCTTTTGGGAAGAGACAATTTGTCAGAGACCTATAGTTTACCTAAATTTCTCTCTCCGAAATTGAGTTTCGCCCAAGTTTGTTTTGGCCTCTAAGACCATGCTTTTGTCACTTGCCTTGGCAATAGGGGTTTGGCTAGCCTACACCTACTGCAGCCATACTATGCCTCTTCATTTAAGTTTTTCATATAACTTTGCTTTAAGGTACAATTTGTCAAATGCAACTAAGTCCTACTCAACCAAGCTCAATCAATAGTAGGCATGTGTTTAATTATGGCCTTTAAAACACCCCAAAAATATTTTAACACTTAACCAATATTTCAATACTTAGACAATGTAAAGCAAAGTAATGAAAAATAAAATCCAATAATGATAAAGAGCCCACAACACAATTTGCAAGTGGCACTTAAGGTAGGTGTATTAACTTTATTAGATGAATAATATCATGGATATGCAATAAGGGGGTTACCGCTTCCTACCTATAACTATTACATGTGTACAATAAATACAAGGAAATATTTCCTTATGCTTATTATCTAATATAATTTCATAGCCTAACCCAAGAAGAAACTATAGGCACGCCTCTTACAGTTCTTCTTCTTTTTCTCACTTAGGAAATGAATTTTTCACTATTGTGACTAACCATGAACTTAGCACAGTTATAAAACTCTTTTACACTCTTAGTGAATGATCAATCACTTCTTACCATAGCACTTTTGAGGTGTCCTTATTTAATATGAGACTTGCCTTGCATTTGCAAGCATCTTCACTTTAATGTGGATCCAAGTATCATTTTCCAACTCACTTCTTTTGGAAACTTGTCTACTAATTTTTTGTTTACAATGAGTGTGCTCGATAATGCTTCCAAGTACATCGAGTTCTTCCCAAGTGTGTCCAATTGTGCACAAATGCCTCTAAATATGTCCAAATGCGTCCAATGTACTAAGCAGATGTGTCCCCAATGGATGTTTTCCCAATGAGTGCATTCCATGATTATGCTTCATGGATGCTTGTTCCTAAAGACATTTATACGATCTATTACAACATCTGAGTGTGGGCCAATCAACTCCTTTGGTCTACATGTAGTCCAAGCATGCAAGTCAATCAATCTCTATATGAAAATCGTTTTCATCTCGAGTAGTGCATGCTTATAAATGACATGTTCCATGAAACATCTCATTCCCTTTCCTTACCAAGTTCCATTCCAAGTTTCTCTTAGTTTGAAAAAATAATGTGAGCTTCCAAGGTCTATGTTTTACCCAATCTTAGCAAGGGCTCCCAAAATATCCATGGTGCACCTGTCAAAGGGCACCCACAATTGACTCTTCTAACCATTAACCTTTCATCTTTTCCACCTATTCCAATCAATTACTACTAAGGTGATCATGTGCCAAAGATGTTTGAATCCATTTAAGGCTAAGGCCTTACATCTCCCCTCCCCATCATTAAAAGTCATTTCCATCCTTGGGAGCATCCTCAAGAAACTTCTATCCTCCACATCTATTTTATAGACCCATTGGCCCATTTGCAATTGACTCCTTCAATTTATCTACATTCTCAATTCAAAAATTGCTATGTAAGTTCCAACTATAAAATTTTTCCTTGGAGTAAGTTCCTTTTCCCAACTTTTTCCAACAATAACTATTGAATCTCTTTGTTGCTAATGCTACCTCCTATTGCAATTGTAACATAAATCCAGCACCACTACTACTACCCATTATTATTGCAATCCAAACTTCATTAAGAACATCAAAATATCTAAGTTTTGCACCATCCAAACCTATTAATGCATCTTCCATGATTTTATACATTAGGTCCTCTCATGCATTGAACTAGTCAGGTGATCAATCCCATAGTCATGTCTATTCCATGAAAATAAATAATTTTAAGCTCAAAATAGTTATTTCCATCCATAATTTGGTCTTCTTGTAGTATTATTTTTTGAACTAAGGAAAGATCACCACCTTCACCTTCATTTTATTAATATATCTCCAAAATATAAATTTCTAAGGAACCTTCCCCATCACCTTATGAATTGTGTGCTTAGACTACTCATGATGAACAAGATTATCATACTCAAGACCTTTCACCTTCTCTATGATAATCTTGTTCACCACGAGTACTTGTTGTCAAGGAACATGGAACCTCAAAGTTTACTTTGAAGTATATTGAGCTTGTGACCCTCCTAAGGATTCTAACTTTACCTTTGGTTGCACTTGGAGTTCTCAGAAATTTTCTAATTTCTTCTTCAAAGGACAGTCCATGGAGAAATTATTTTGGTAACAAAGAAAACAAGAAACATTCTTATATTTAGACTTAATAAATTTCAACTACTTCCTTGTTTTAATGTTTCTATTATCTTAGGCATCCTTCTTTGTCAACAATCCCAACTTAGGCAATAGCTAGGTCTCTACTTGCTTTATCAAATTTCACAACTTTTAAACTCAGGCTTAAACCCATGCATTAGTATGATCCAACTTCACCTCTTGTTTCTTAGTAAAAGTGAGATATATTGATCGCAATACTCCTAGTATATGGCCATAGCTTCCATCTTGGTCTTCCATAATTCTTTCTTTGTCATTTCCATGTCACAATGTAGAAATGGGTTGATCTTTTAAGCATATTTGAAAATCCTACCCAATTATCAAAGACTTGGTTCATCTTGATACTTCAACCCTATAACATAATTGAAAAAACAAGAGAACTCACTATTCTATGTGGATAATTTTTCTTGAGTGCTTGTTGCACAAGAAACTAAGTGTGCATTTATAGTTTTCAAACCACTCTCGTGACTATTCAGAAACTCATCCCAATGTCTGGGTTTGCCTCAAGTTCCTTCTAAAGAAATGTGTTATAATACCACCTTTCATATCAATAATAGTGGTGAATACACCAAAACAATATCCAAATTAGATTTGATAACATATTTCATAGGACTATAGTCTACTCCAAATTTTCATTGCAAACTTGAGTTTCTCCCAAGTATATTTCGACATAGTAAGGTTGTTTAGCATTTCCTTCCCTCAATTGTTGCGGCTTGAATGGCATGTGCCTACTAAAACCAAACTATGCCTCTTCAACTAAGGCCTACCCATAACTTTTACTTAAGCTACAATCTATCAAATCCAACTATTGCCTACTCAACCAAGTTCATTCAACACTAGGCACATGTCCATCCATGGCCTTTAAAATGTCCCAACAATACTTATCACTTAACCAATATTTTAATTCTTAACCAACATAAAACAAATCAAGGAACAATAACATCCAATAATCATATATATTCCATAATGCACATGTGTAGGTGACAACTTTATTTTATGAAGAATGTCACATATATACAAAAAGGAAGTTGTAGTATTCTACTTGTAATTAACTATTATAGATGTATATTGAATCTAACTTAAAATTTCCTTCTTCCTACTACCCAGTAGAATTGCACAATTGAATCCCTAAAGAAATTGTAGGCCTACCTATTGGGGCTTTTAATCGCTCAAAATAAACAACTAATTACCTAAACATTAATTTATCTTTCCTGGAAACATATTTTTATTTCAAGGTAATCAACAAAATCTATGTAGGGAACTACCATAGGCTAAACCAGTTCTATATGAGATCTCTTATCATCCTTTAATAAACTACTTGCCGAAGACAAATTTATCTATTCATACTCTTAAAGAAATTTAGATCCAACAAAACCTAATGAGTAAGAATAATAAAACTCATAAAACAAATGACAAGGTTGAAAGTAGATTCTATCTCTAGTTAAAAAACGACACGTACAAAAATGAAAGTCTAATGAATATCTGAAAATAAATATTAATCAATAATACAACTCTAGTGAAAACTCAACCTATGAGCTTAAGTAAGGAACAAAATAATAAATATTCAATCCTATTCCAATAATCTAACACATTAATCTATCGAACCATCACAGGAATAAATAAAAAACCGTTGCTAAGTAACAACAAATCCTATTTTAAGGAACAACAATAATAAATTAAATGAACAATAGGTATATGTCTAAGGAACAACAAAGGAAAGAAAGACACAATAACTAGATTGTTATCAGAGAATATAGTATATAATCAAACTCAAAATAACTATTAACCATTTAAGTGAAGAAACAACAACTGGTTAGAAAGTAACAACACATTCAAACTAATCTATTTACATATTTGACATAGCACCTCGTCTAGAGAATCATGCCTAACTTCCTAGGAGTCAGCTTGTCTTACAAAGGACTGAGATCAAATTACAAATAAATGGAAACTAGATTTGACTGATGGCTCTTTTCATTAAAAAGATCTACAAAATAAGTACAATCAGAGCATAGTTATTCATTGTCCAACAACTGAGTCAAAGGTATCATGCACCTTTTATATTACAAAGACTATTACAGGTTAATATTACAAAATAAGGAACATCCCGAGAATCATGGATGCTTAGGATGTTCTTTCCAATTCAAAGAAATATCTCCTAGTTCAATGAAAAGGTCAAGGACCACTGTTGCAATGAATGCCTTATTGTAGAAACAACTTCCACTCATATCTAGTATTTTACCAAAAGTTATATGTGGTCAAATTGGTTTACCTCAAGCTTCACGATCCCTGGTGATGCAACGCGGAAGCAGAATCAAGAAAACCCCAAAATCACCCCACGGATCCCCTTTAGACTATAACCGACTGTTCTCCTTTTTAATCGAAATACATTGAAAAACCATGCAAAATATTAATATTTACCTTTTTAAATTGGCCCGCTTATTGTACACCGGAAGTCAACACACCATTACTTTGGAATTGTCGATTTAGATCAGTGAGATATGACGGTTGTTGGAGATTTCGGGTGGAATAACAGGCTGGGGTTTAACCGCCCGATATACGGTTTTATTCCCCTCCGCCTTTGCTACATGGCAACGTTTCAATGGAATTGGGGGTCGAACCTTCAAAACAACTTACCACCTTTGATATGGTCGAAATACTGTCCACTGTAGCGAGACCACTTGGCGGTCCAACGGTTGCGGTTAATCGTGATCCAATGGTTGTGATTGAATCACACAATCGCAATCGCAATGTTCCCTTAGCCAGACTCCTTATGCTTCAATGCGTCGATGTGATAACCCTTCGCGGACCTGATAAATTATTAACCCTTCTCTATAACTTTTCGGATCCGGTTGTATCACAAAGTTAGAATTCGACGATTCAACAAGCCAATTCCTCTCCACTGAAGCGATTTGATTTGGGTTCCGTAAATATGATAGCATTAAAAACCTTCGTCCATAAAATTTGAAGTTCAGATTCCAAATCTGACTGTGTTTTGCATTGATTTTTGAGTTTTTTGCTTGTGGAACCAAAACGATATAATAAACTCGCAAAATACTCTTTTAACTTAGTATTATCTATTGTAAATTGTAGAAAACAGAGAAAGCATCAATATCATCCGAATACAGAGAAAACAAGCATTCGAGGACCTCCACGGCTGCATATATATAATTATGCACAAAACATCAATTCATTCATAATAAAAGAGTTACAGAGACTTGGCCGTGGGCCTGATTTACACAAATAAAGACCTCTGTCTCAAAATACAATCCACACATGATTTTCTTTCACTCTACTAAATCCACTCCTCAATCCTCTCTCTTTTTCATTACATTTTCCTTCCTTTTATAACTCGGATATCACTCTAACTATGTCTAATAAATCAATCCCTATGTTTAATAAATATAACAACAAATCTTCTAATTCCTAGCTCTATCTCACACCTATGCTAACAACTCATCTTTGAGCCTAAAATAAGACAACTTCTAACTTATTACAATAATGAAATACAACTCATTTCTTAAGAGATCAAACCCTTTAAGTAAAACTGCCTTTTGACCCATCAGGTCAATGAATTCCAACTTGTTTAGCCACAACATGTGAACAAACTTTCACATTGCTTTCTAACTCTGGATGCTCCTGCATCAGACTCCCGGGGAAGAAAAGAATCGTCCTTCAAACTTTCAGGACTTATTCCATACTTTTACAATTATGTTGTTGTCAACCATCTAGCATCCTCCATTGGTTGTCCTTTCCATTTGACTAGATATTGGAAATAAGTTTGTCCTCTGGTTCTTTTGAATAATCTCTTCTCCAAAATAGCTTCCACTTCTTTCTTAGCTGTCTTTGGCATTTGATCTTCCTAGTTCATATTTTGAACTTCATCTCTTGTAGTTTCCTCCTATAGCTTTGTCTCTGCCTCTTTGTATGGATACAAATATGCAACATTGAAGATAGGTGATATTCCAATCCCTTCTAGAAACTCTATTTTATATGCATTAGTTGAAAATTTTCTTACAATTTTACAAGGTCCTATCTTTTTCATTTTCAGTTTATTGTAAGTTTTAAGAGGAAATCTTTCTTTTCTCAAATACACCATTACTAAATCTCCCACTTGGAATTCTTTCTCTTTTCTTTTCATATCTACCCTCTATTTGTATTTGTTGCTGTTTTCTTGCAATCTGCCTTTGAAATCTTCCTGTAGTCTCTACATCTGTTCTGCAAACTCTTCAACTTTTGCACTTCTGGTCTCTTGTTTACCCAAACCCCTGAGCTCATACACACATCTTTGATTAATTCCAAAAACAATTCGAAATGGAATCATTCCAGTACTTTGGTTTGGAGTATCATTATAAGCAAACTCAGCTTGAGCTCGTGCTAAATCCCACTGCTTAGGATTTTGATACGCTAAATTTCTCAATATATTCCCCAAGCTCCTGTTTACTACTTCGGTCTACCCATCTGTTTGAGGATGGTATGCTGAACTAAAATTGATGTTAGCTCCCAGTTTCTTCCAAAGAGTCCTCCAAAAATTCCCTACAAACTCTATATCTCTATCAGACACAATACTTACAGGTAACCCATGTAATCTTACAATTTCCAAAAATAATAAATTAGCTATGTGTGTTGCATCACTAGTCTTCCTACATGTAATGAAATGTGCCATTTTGGAAAATCTATCTACCAAAACATAAATAGAATCATTCCCTCTCTGGGTTTTTGGTAATCCTAAAAAAAATCCATGCTAACTGCATCCCACGGTTGGTCTGGTATTGGCAATGGCTGATACAATCCTACATTCTGACTCCTTCCTTTTGCATGCTAACATATCCTACACTTCTCAACAAAATTCTTAACATCAGTATGCATTTTCGGCCAATAATAAAAAGCATTCAACTGAGCAAAGGTTTTATCTTGTCCAAAGTGACCTGATAATCCTCCACTATGTTTCTCCTTTATTATGTTTTCCCTCATAGAACATTTGGGAATACACAACTTGTTGCTTTTAAACAATAGGCCTCCTTGAATGAGACAGTCCAACCACTGACTTCTGTTATGACTCATCGGATTCTGAACTGTTGTATAGATATCTTTGAAATCTCCATCATCCTTGTACATTTCAATCATTTCCTCAAATCCTACAACACCCACTTTGAATTCTTGCACAATAAAACTTACACTGCTCAATGCATTTGCTACTTTATTTGACTTACCACTCTTGTGATTTATTACAAAAGTAAAGCTTTGCAGAAATTCTACCCACTTGGCCTGTTTTCGATTCAACTTTAGCTGGTTATTGATGAACTGTAAGGAATGATTGTCTAAATACAATATGAATTCTTTTGGCAGCAAATAATGTCTCCATTTTTTAAAGGCTTGCACAATAGCATAAAACTCTTTATCATAAGAAGAATATTTCTTCTTTGCATCATTCAATTTCTCACTGAAGTATGCTATTGGTCTTCGCTCCTGACTTGGAACTGCTCCAACTGCAACTCCACTAGCATCTGTTTCTAGTTGAAAGACTTTCTCAAAATCAGGTAAAGCCAAAATTGGTTCCTCTGTGATTTTCTTCTTCATCCAAATTTTTTTATTTTTTTATTTTTTATTTATTTTTTTAATTTTAATTTTATTTTAATTTTATTTTAATTTAATTTATTTATTTATTTTATTTTTATATTTTATTTATTTATTATTATTTTATTTTTATTTTTTTATTTTTATTTTTTTTTATTTTTTATTTTTTTATTTTTATTTTTATTTTTATTTTTTTAATTTTTAATTTTTTATTTTTAATTTTTTTATTTTTATTTTAATTTTTATTTTATTTTTTTTATTTATTTTTTAATTTAATTTAATTTTTTTTTATTTTTTGCTGCTTCTGTCCACTTGAATGGCTGATTGATCTCATTAATTGTTTCAAGAATAGGTGCACAAATCTGACTAAAGATTTTGATAAACTTTCTGTAAAAACTTGCAAGACCATGGAAGCTTCTTACCTCAAATATATTTCTGGGAGTAGACCAGTTCCAAATTGCTTGGACTTTCTCTGGATCCATCTTCAAGCCTTCTTTTGAAACTACAAATCCCAAGTAAACCAGTTCTTCCTTCATGAAACTACATTTCTTCAAATTTATTGGTAGTTTCTCTTTCTGTAGAGTTCTTAGAACCAACTTAAGATGCTCTAAATGTTTTTATTTACTTTTACTAAAAACTCGAATATCATCAAGATAAACAATAACAAACTTGCCTGCATATTCCTTCAAGACTTCATTCATTAATCTCATGAATGTTCTAGGTTCATTAATGAGTCCAAAAGGCATCACTAACCACTCATACAACCCACTATTTGTTTTAAATGCAGTCTTCCATTCATCACCTTCTCGGATTCTTATTTGATGATATCCACTCTTCAAATCTATTTTAGTAAAGTATTTTGATCCACTCAAACAATCCATTAAATCATCCATGCATGGCAAAGGAAATCTATACTTGATAGTGATCTTGTTGATAGCTCTGGAATCTGTGCACATACGCCATTCTCCTCCTTTCTTTGGACTAAGTACTGTTGGTACATCACATGGACTAAGACTTTCTCTGATTAGCCCCTTATCCATCAGCTCCTACACTTTCCTTCCAACTTCTATGTTCTCTTGAGGAGTTAATCTATATGTTACTTTATTTAGCAAGCTTGCTCCTGGCATTAGGTCAATATGATGACTAATACTCCTGATTGGTGGCAATGCATTTGGCAACTCATCCACAATAATATCAGCAAAATAATCTAACATAATTTTAACTTCTTTAGGCAAATCATCCAAGTTTGTGGAAGTCAAAATTACCTTTGGTCTTCCCACAATAGCAAAATACAACTCCTTGTTCTTCACTACTTCCTGCAGTAGCTCCTTTCCACTTATCAGCATAATACTACTTCCAAGTGTTCCTTTATCAGCATCGTCATTCAATGGCGGAAATGTATGTTCAGTTCCATCCTTCTCTAGAGTATAAGTGTTTCTCCTTCCATCATGAATATCTTTTTGATCAAATTGCCACGGTCTTCCTAGCAATACATGGCGCACATCCATGGGCATTACATCACATAATATCACATCTTTATACGTACCAATTTGTATCTCCACCTTGCATTGTTTAGTCACAATAATCTGATGTCCCTTCTATAACCATAATACCTTGTAAGGAGTAGGGTGCATGGTCTTTGCTAATCTGAGCTTGTCGACCATATCTGTAGAAACAAGAATGTCAGTGCTTCCACTGTCAATTATTATTTTGCATCACTTACCTTTTGATTTACAAGTAGTTCTAAAAAAATTCTTCCTCTATGCTGGTTCTCCAATCTCCGGCTCTGCCCTAAGCAAAGTCCTTCTTAATAATAGTGATTCACCTTCTTCAGGGGGTTCTTCCTTTTCCACAAGTCGAGGTGGTTCTGGCTTTTCCTCAGCCAGATTCACGTTGCTCTGACTTGCTGGTTTGTTATGAGGACAGTCCAATGACATATGTCCCCATTCTCCACATGTATAACACCGAACATCTCTTCCTCGCCCTCTCTTTGGGCACAAATCTTCCTCTGTTAGATTCTCCCCTCTATGGTGGTCTACTACTTGAGCTTCCTACTTCGTGGTGATGCTATTGTCCGCTTGGTCTGGTAGTTCTCCTACCTCTTACTGATATTTTTCCTCTATTCCTTTGACTTTGTTTCCTCAATATCTTTTCTTCTGCCTTCAAACTTGCTTGATAGGCATCCTTAATAGTCTTTAGTTAACAAGATAATTCCATCTTGTATGTCATACCTTAAGCCATTAATATATCTAGCTACCTTTTCCACATCATCCTCTAGATGCCCCGCTGTAATATTCAATCTATAAAATTCTTCTGTATATTCTTTAACATACATTCCCTTTTGCCTTAACTTTTGCAATTGTTTAAAAATATTCAAATGATAGTCTTTAGGCAAAAACTTGGCTTTCATTTTACTTACCATTTTGTCCCATAGCTTGATCGTGGACTTCCCTTTCCTTGTTCTTGATGTCTGTAACTCGTCCCACCAGATAGCTGCATGACCCTTCAATATGGTAACTGCAAACCTCACCATCTTCCTCTCATCAACCTCTTCATAGTCAAGGTATTGGTCTAAGGATCTGATCCAATCCATTAGCTCTTTTACGTTCAGACTCGCTTCATACATACAGATTTTTGCCTTAGGTTTTCCTCCTACTTTCACCAACATCTTAATGACTTTGGCAGTTTTATTATCTTCGTCTATTACCTCCTCTACAGGAGATTCTACTGAAGAACTTTCATCTACTTCATCATGTGCTTTTCTCTGGGAAGTCTCGATTGTCTCCATTCTCGTATGCAGACTCCATACCTCTTCCAGTAGAATTGCATTTGCTTCAGGTCTTCCTCGACCACTGCCTCTCCTTGGTGACATTTTCGCTGCAAACAACCCTTTCTTCTACTCTGATACCACAAATGACGTAGCGTGGAAGCGGACTTAAGAAAACCCCAAAATCACCCCATGGATCCCATTTAGACTATAACCGATTGTTCTCATTTTTAATCGAAATACACTGAAAAACCATGCAAAAGATTAATATTTATATTTTTAAATTGGTGCGCTTATCATACACCAGAATTCAATGCACCGTTGCTTTGGAACCGTCAATCTGGATCGGTGAGATCTGACGACCATCGTAGATTTCGGGTGGAACAATAAACTGGGGTTTAACCGCCCGATATACGGTTTTATTCCCTTCTACCTTTGCTACGTGGCAACATTTCAATGGAATTGGGAGTCAAACCTTCAAAACAGCTTACCACCTTTGATATGCCCGAAATACTGTCCACTGTAGTGAGACCACTTGTCAATCCAACGGTCGCGGTTAATCGCGATCCAACGGTTGCGATTGAATCGCACAATCACAATCACAATGTTCCCTTGGCCAGACACCTTATGCTTCAGTGCACCGATGCGATAACCCTTTGTGGACGCAATAAATTATCAACCCTTCTCTATAACTTTCCAGATCTGGTTGTATCACAAAGTCGGAATTCAACAATTCAACAAGCTAGTTCCTCTCGACTAAAGCGATGTGATTTGGGTTCCACAGACCTGATAGCATTAAAAACATCCGTCCATAAAATTTGAAGTCTGGATTCCAAATCCAACTATGTTTTATGTTGATTTTTAGTGTAAATTGAGTTTTCTACTTGTGGAACCAAAACGATATAATAAACTCGCCGATTACTCTTTTAACTCAGTATTATCTATTGCAAAGCATATAAAATAGAGCAAGCATCAATATCATCCGAATAGAGAGAAAACAAGCATTCGAGGACCTCCACGGCTGCATATATATAATTAAGCACACAACATCAATTCATTCATAATAAAAGAGTTACAGAGTCTCGGCCTTGGGCCTAATTTACACAAATAAAGACCTCTATCTCAAAATACAATCCACACATGATTTTTCTCTCGCTATACTAAATCCACTCCTCAATCTTCTCTCTCTTTTTCATTACATTTTCCTCCCTTTTATAAATCAGATATCACTCTAACTGTGTCTAACAAATCAATCCCTATTTTTAATAAATCTAACAGCAAATATTCTAATTCCTAGCTCTATCTCACACCTATGCTAACAACTCATCTTTGAGCCTAAAATAAGACAACTTCTAACTTATTACAATAATGAGATACAATTTATTTCTTGAGAGATCAAACTCTCTCAGTAAAACTGCCTTTTGACCCATTAGGTCAATGAATTTCAACTTGTTTAGCCACAACATGTGAACAAACTTTCACATTGTTGGCTAAGTCTGGATGCTCTTGCATCACCTGGTCATCACAAAATCTTATTTGACAAACAGTTAGCTAGATCATGAATAAGACACCTTTATCT
The DNA here is from genome assembly GCA_000404065.3 of Pinus taeda. Lineage (NCBI taxonomy): Eukaryota > Viridiplantae > Streptophyta > Pinopsida > Pinales > Pinaceae > Pinus > Pinus taeda. The sequence goes on along the minus strand of APFE030227344.1, from coordinate 82,627 downwards.
TCTAAAATAACAAGGTTTTGTGGATAAAAATATTTCACCAAGGTTCATATTATGATGAGCAAGAATACATGAATATAGATAAAAATTATAGTAACAAAATATAAGAATTAAAGAATCAAGTAGAAAAATAAGACAATTATATGGCCAAACATCACCCCCCAACTAACTTGATTGCATGTCCTCATGCAATTATTTCCCATTGAGAAAAGATACAGTTGACATGTAGATCAATGAGGGACTTGGCTTCATATGTTTCTTCTCCTCCAGCTCTATGATTTATCTCTTCAAAATCTATACACGCCTTGTGCAGAGAGCTTGTAATCAGACTGATAATGTGTTAGTGGAAACTATATCATAGGACAACGATATTTGCAACCCATCCAATTGGCACCTACTTCCACCACAATAGTAGTATAACAATTGATCTTGGAAAGGGCTTGCTGAAAATTATGAAGGTTGAAAGGCTCCTTATGCTTAATTTCTCGTGACGATGTTGCCCATCTCAAATTGGCTCCCCTAATTGCGTCTTTTGAGATGTCTTTTAGTTATTCAATTCCTGAGATTAGTACTCTCATATGAATAAATTTAAGTGTAGAAGGAACATTCAGTTGTCTGGAAAATATGTCGTGCTTGTAGAATGTACAAAATACATTTTTAGGTTCTCCTCTGACCCATAATTCACAATTCTTCTCATTTTGCTCAAAGGTATTGCAAGCCTTCTCACATTTGATTTGATTATGAGAAAAGGATATATGAGTTTGGAGTTGAACATCTCAAACAAAGGGCACAATGTTCTCATATATTTAGTCTTCCAACAAGAAGTTATGCATGCACAATTCACACAAAAGGTATTGTGTAGTTTCACTTTTCTTATGAAATATTGATATAAACCCTAGGATATCTGTGAAATCATAAGGAAGACCACGCCACATAACTTGAACTTTAAGCATCAAGTATTGTTCCACTAAAAATAAAGAATAATTACAAGTTGGAGCCATGCAAGCCATAATGTCTTGAATCATAAAGAAAATTTCTTTCTTCTTCTGAATCAACTTCTAAACTCACCCTTGGAAATTATGAATTTTTGTTTGGGTAACTTATAATTCTGTAGTTGTTTCTAACTCTATGTTTGTTAATTCAAAAAATTTCTTGATCAATTTTTGATGTTGGCTTTGAGGTACTGTCACATTTTGATATTCATCCACAATCCTCCTTAACTTGTATACTTTAACTTCAAGGATTAATGGTGAATATGGGGGTACATTTCATGTTTGTACTCCAATCCCTATCAATATTACCACCTCAGTAAACATTTCTATAGTCTGTCATTCAACAATATTCCTATTTTTACTGCCTCTATGTTGTCTCACAACTTTCTTCTTTTGACTACTTTGGTGTTGTTTCCCAATTACCAATTTACTCTCCAATTCTTGTATATTCTTCTTCAACAAGGAATTTTCTTTCTTCAATGTCACAATTATTCTAAACAAAAGTCTATTCTTCTTCTTGTACCTTATGAATACATCATTCCTAGGTTTTTGTTTACCATCTCTAGAAGGTAGTCCTGGAGGTACAACAAAAGGGATTTGAGCTTCAACTGCTGAAGAATAAATAGGAGGAACTTGGCCTACAATGGTTGAACAATCGACAAGAGGCCCTTGAGTTATAGTGGCTGAAAAATCAATAGGAGGGACTTGAGTTACAATGGTTGAAGAATAAAAAAGAGGGACTTGATGATTGTTCCCTATTCAATATCCATATGTTCTAATAAAACATCCACCTGTTCTAATATCTGAACATCTTCAACATTATGGAATTCTTGGTCCAATACCATTTCTTGTGATTTTTGAACTTTTTTATGGTTTTGTGCTTCTATATCTATTTTAATCAAATCTATTTCACCCACATAGATAGTTGGTCCTCATGGTGATACAATAGGAGATGAGTTTTGTTCTCCTAATAATTTAGTTAGTCAGGAAGACTTCCTCCTTCCCTTGGGTAAGGTGGCTAGAAGTGATGCTATCTACTTTTCTACTCTACTAGGTTTTTTAGTGACAAGGGTTTCTAATTGAAGGATTTTTGGTTATAAATATTCTGGTTGACGAAGTTTAGGTGTCAGGAATTCTGATTGAGGAATATTTGATTGGAGGGTTTCTAAATAAAGGGTTTCAAAATGAATGGTCTCAAAGTGGATAATTTCTGGTTGAAGTGCCTTTGACTAATTGTTTTTAGATTCAAGAGGTTTTGACTCAAGTTTTTCAGAATAAAGGGTTTGAGGTTGAAAATTTTTGGTGCATCAATTTTTTTTTTCTTATTTACTTACATGATTTTGTCTTTCAACTTATTCCTCATTTAGGGGAGGGTTCGACTGCTTAGGTGACATTTGATCAATCAAATTCTCCCTATCATTTCCTTTAGCATGAGTTACACAAATTTCTCTTTCAATTGTAACCTTAGGTTTTCTTTCTCAATTGTAATCTCAGTTTCACCTCTAATCTCAGGATTTTCTTTTTCCACTGTTATCTCTGGGTTTTCGAAGGTGTTCTAGAGAGGGATTTCCTCGTTATGATTTTGTCCATCCCACAATTCTTCATTTATCCCAATAAATTTTCCCAAGTTTGTTGGCTCTGCTGTAAGCTTCTTACAAATAGGAGCTTAATCAGTCCATGATGGATCACAACTATAGAGGGATCTTTAGCTCGTTTAAATCTATGTGCATTCTCATGCATAATATAATTAAAAAATAAAGGGATGTCTGAAGAGATATATTTCGTTTTAAGTGTTCCATCAATTTTAGGTGGTGAGCCCAAACTACATCAAATATCCAATCACATGTTATTTATCCTTGGATTATCTCCACTACCTCTTTCCATGGAGTTGGAAGTGAATTGGTATTATAACCATTCCCTTTTTCAGTAATTCTTTGCCTTCTTCTAGGAACGACTAAACTGCATATTGTAGCGAGGTATGTGGTTCATACCATTTTTCTCCCTATGCTACTAATCTTGTGACTTCAAGTACGACTTCCTCAATTACTTGGACCTACAAATTTTTCACCACTGTCATTATGTCGTTTAGATTTTGCATGAATTCCAATGAAATCTACTCATCAAAGAATTATATTATTTTGAAGTAGCGCACCCACTGGGCACACTATAAAATTCTACGTGCTTCCTCTATAGCTCATGGTTGGATCATCTCATATCATATTGATTGGCCCCCCATATTATGATTGTGACTAAATTTATTGCTTGAAGGTGACTAACAAACTCCACAAAATACCAAAGTTGATATGGCTATTTTCTTGGCTCTTCATAACATGGTTGAGGTATGCTTGAATGACGGTGAAGCATACAAATCAGTAAAACAAGGTGACAAACAGGACTATGACATCACACCCCCTTGCCCCCCAACTGGTTTAATGACCATCCTCAACCACTAATTAAATTAGATGTCGCTGAGAGAAAGGGGTCCATTTCATAAGTCTGTTCAAATAATAATTCAAAGATAGAATTCATAGCTCCATATAGATTTACCACATAAGACAGTGATGCGATCGCCACCAAAATATCATCATTATTATGATAGGACCAAAGTGATAATGACACCTTTCCTTTTATATATTCAATACTTATATTAACCATTGATAAACTTAAAAAACCATCGATAATTATAGTGACATTATGATGATTAAGAAGCCAGGAATTATGGTGTGAATAGAGGAAAAAGGCAAGTATACGAAATGATATAATCAAGAGTGAGGAAAACATTACTAGTTTAATAAAAGGTTTTTCCCTTTGTCATACAAGAATTGTGATAAAACTTTTGTATATAGAGAAGGAGAAATAAATTCTAAAGGCCCCACTTCCTATAGTATCCACATATTTGAAATAAAAGAAAGTGCTAAAGCATAATGTCTATAGGAAAATTCGAGCCATTCTCCAAAAGCCAAAATATAAATTTTATTTTCCTTAGCTTTGATTGTAGGGCCAATAGTGTCCGAATGTGAGTAGGGAACTTCCCAAGCTGAGTAATATTGTACTACTATATATTTTATATCTCTTTTACCTGACATATCCCCGTTGCGAGCAGGTCTATTCAATACCCTGACGAGTTTGCCTTAGTACCATATAAGCATCCCCTCTACTAGTAGGCATGTTTAGTACCCCAACAGGTTTGCTTGTTCTCCCAAATTCATGTTAATTTTTTTTCTTACATACATTTGTATTTGAGATTTATGGAAGATGGGTGGTGCAAGATTTTATTGATTAATCACATTTCCTCACTTCTTATGTTGGGCTCATAAACACATCTTTCACCATGGTCCTCTTCCCATACCAGTTTAATTTGTAATGAAATGGAGTGTTCAGAGAATGACACAAAGGTCCTTTATAGTCATAAATGCCAATTTTAGCATTAAATTTTGCGGAAATACTAATAGGAATGGTCCATCATAGAAAGTTATACTGTTAGTGATATTTTTAGAAGGATATACACAAATTGCTTGGAAAATGTAGTAAAATAAGATAATTCATACTCAGAGAATTTAACTCATAAAAGATAGAATTTCAAAGTTCTCCAAAATTCACCTCCCCCCCAAGATGGTGACATCTGTGGTGAGAGGAAAAGGTAGGTTATTTCAATCAATCATAATCATTTAAAAATAGTGTGAGATTAAGAGATCATTATACCTGACAAGTCCTGGTCGATGAATATATGAAAGCAACAAGTATTACTGTATTTAAATCAAGGAATATAAACCACAATGTAGAGTTGTAGCAATTGTGACTTGAGGTTATGAAAACTGTAACTTGAGATTGCAACAACTGTGACTTGAGGTTGCAACAATTGTGACTAAAATATAACAAGTTATATATAGAAAATAAATATATACATGAAAATAATAAAAATTGTAGAAATTTTTAATAATATGACACTTATTCATAGAGATTATCCTGATTATACACTATTTTCGGAATCATGCATAATACATAACCTCCTCTACATTGATCATCAATTTTGTAGAATTAAGAAACAATCACATGCGCACATTGAAGCATCAATCACACATATCAACACAGTATGTACTCGGGGAAAGCATAAAGATGAAAACCCCCAACTATCTGTATATTATATTGATTGAGAACATGTAACAATACATAGTACAATACTCCTCGCAAGTACTCAGTACTATCTCCACCTGTTACACACAAACTATCTTAGATCTGAATCAATCACTGGCTCAAATCACCTCTGCTGCTTGCCTGGCTCCACTGCACAATCTTGCATGAGAATGGATGAGAATGACTGAACCAAACTCGTATTTCCCTTGTGTAACACTACACAATCCTCATTGGCAACTCAATCCCACTGATTGTGCAAATCATATGCACAACTAGAGTCACAGCTGACAGCTGTCTTGCCCTTTCACTCATCTCTAACACTTGTCTCCACTAAACTGTCCATGCACTGAGTTAACTGATGTATTCCTCAGTTAATAATTAGTGAATTAATTAATGACTAATTCACACCACTCATCACTTAGTCTATTGATCAGTTAGACTAAATACAACTAGTACAACTAAGTCAAACTGAACACAACTCCATCAACTCCTCACTCAACTCCACAAAACTCAATCACTGAAGTTCTAATTGAAGTCCTTCATGCAATAGCTCAAGTATCCCATAGGAAAAGCGTATTTCCTTTTGGCAGTTGCATGTGCCACATCTGTAGCTCAAACTGAAGTGCTCCAAGAGAATAAGATAATGTTTATAGTCCAAATATTATTAAGAGCTAATAATATTCGACTGTTCTATTTTTAGCCTGGCAGTCTAAAAATAGACTCCGCCCATATGTCTAAAAATAGAAGTCCATCTATTTTTACCAACATGACCAATCATCCACAAGTAGCATCCTACCACTCATAGACCATGATCCATATGACTAAAAATAGACATAGTCTAAAAATAGACTTTGCGCCAAAAATAGCCTGTGGGACCACTTAGCGAAGGCGACTTCTTTTCACTAAGCTCCATCATCTTGTTGCATTTTCAACACTCCCTCTCAATAAGATATGGATTATCTGCAACCCTTATCCTATAACTCTGGAATGTTCTGCATGCAACACATCTACCCGGTCCACTTGCTCCAACAACACTTGGAACAAAAATGCTCCCAACTGACCACTCTGTTGGTCTAGGAACATACTCTGATGCTGAAGCTCTACCTACTGCTAACAAGTGATCCCTCTCTGACATCTACGTTACTGCAACATATCCATGCATCTCGCACCATTGCACACCTCTCTATGCCACCTAGCACTGTGCAAAACACTTGTGCCTCTCGCATTGCTGTAGCCTGCTAGCTATGTGCTGTCTTGGGATTCCTTGCACTGTCGCTCTCTCTACTGCTCCATTTGCATCTGTCTCTACCCAATCAGTCAGTTCCTGCTACTCCACATCGGAGCTCCTGTAGCAAGGTCTCATCCAAGAGGTTGGGTACCTCAAGGATCTTGCCCCTCCTCCTTGGGATGATCACTCTATATCGCCCCACCTCCTACCTGGAGGTATGGCTGCATGTGATCGCTCAGCCCACCTGGCTCGAAGTCCCCCCTACTGGAGGTCTCTGCATGAGTAGATGTCTCTACTCGATCTCCACTCAGCTTCCCATGTTGTGGCTGCTCCACAACCTCCTGAAGCTGCTGCACCAATTGTGGCTACTCCACAATCGTCTGAGACTTCTTCTGGCTCTGCATGCTGAGAGGTAATATACCCTCCCTCTCAACCACAAAGTCTCCATCAGTTGCCTTGCTGCTCAAGGCTTTGCATGCATCTTGAAACTCAAGAGAATATAGGTTCTTGACCCATGAACCAATCTGCTTCACCTGTCTAGTGATGATGTGTCGAAGGAAAACCTTTCCCTCTCTGAAGACTACATCATAGCCTCTGTCTTCCAGCATTGCGATCGACACCAAGTTTCTTTTCAGTCCTGGTACATACTTGACATCGGTCAAGGTAATTCGAGATCCATGCTCCCTCTAAAAAATAACTGTGCCTACACCTGAGACATTATACTTCTCATCATTACCCAACACTATGAGTATCTAGAGATCTTTCTCCTCCAAAGTACTGAACAAACTGTTTTCGCCGGACATGTGGAAAGAAGCTCCACTATCAAGAAACCAACCACTTCCCGTCATGGATGAAACCATGCATGCGAAGAGTGTGAAATCCAACTCAAACTATGAAGCAAGTGCCTCACCTTTAGATCCTTCCCCAGATCACTTCTTGGATTTCCTCTGTGGGCAATTTGAGGCATAATGGCCCACCTCATGACAACAAAAGCATCGCATTTTCGATTTGTCAACCTTCTTCCCATCATTAGAAGAACTGGATTCGGAAAGAGAAACCTTCTCCTTTCCCTTCTTTGCCTTACTCGCTAAGGCATAGTTATCCTCATCATGCATAGATGAAGAACTATCTTTGGTGTTCCACATGATCTCCTCTTGCACAAGATCTGACCAAAGTCTCTCCCATCCTGACAATTTCTCCTGACCATTGACAAAGTCCTGATAGGAATGCCAACTCTTCGGAAGACCAAGTAGAGCCAAGCTCACCAAGTCCTCATCATCGATAGTCACCCCCACACTTCAGCTCATCCCAACATCTTGGGTGAAACTTCGTGAGATACTGGGGCATACTGTCTCCATTCTCAACTTTATGTTTTCTGAGTTTATCCTTGAGCGCCAACTTCCTTTGGTCGCTCCTTTGCTTTGGAATAGAGTCTGTTCAAGCTTTCCCACAATCAAGTATGGAGAAGCCTTTCCCAATGGAGGCTGGACACAATGGTGAAATCCCTCATGCGCTCCCAATAGAACATTCGACCTTTTGCTGTCTTCTTTGCCAAGCCACACTCAGCAACATTAGTCAAAGGTTTTGGGACATCCACATCTATGAACCTCCTTCACCCATTATCTCTAACACCGCTCCATCCTGTCCTTTCCATGCAATAATAGTGTAGCTATCCCTCAAGGGCAACTCCAATCGCACTCCCGTTGAAAGACATTTCAACTTTGACACCAAGAAAACACTACTGCAAATTCGAATTCCACCAGCTCAAAACTCAACCGCTTCTGATCTAAAATTCGTGAGAACAAAGTATTTCTTGTACAAATATCAAATGTATTGGAATTCACCGCATATCTCACCTTCCAAAAGAAGGATGAATCTAGAGGCTACCTGGCCAGATTACAGACTCTGCTTGAAGAAATAAAATGTAAACAATTTATGAATAATAGATCTGATGATCACCTTCGCTTTGATATCATGTAGAACTTTTTCTACAAATCAACCAGCTCCGATACCATGTAGAAATTTTGAATAGTATGACACTAATTCACAGAGATTATCCTGATTATACACTATTTGCGGAATCATGCATAATACATAACCTCCTCTATGTCGATCATCAATTTTACAGAATTAAGAAACAATCGCATGCACACATTGAAGCATCAATCACACATATCAACACAGTATGTACCCAGGGAAAGCATAAAGCTGAAAACCCCCAACTATCTGTATATTATATTTATTGAGAACATGTAACAATACATAGTACAATACTCCTCGCAAGTACTCAGTACTATCTCCACCTGTTACACACAAACTAGCTCAAATGTGAATCAATCACTGGCTCAAATCACCTCCGCTGCTTGCCTGCCTCCACTACACAATCTTGCATGAGAATGGATGAAACAAACTCATATTTCCCTTGTGTAACACTATGAAAGCCTCATTGGAAGCTCAATCCCACTGATTGTGCAAATCACATCCACGACTATAGTCACAACTGATAGCTGTCTTTCCCTTTCACTCATCTCTAACACTTGTCTCCACTGAACTATCCATGCACTGAGTTAACTGATGTATTCCTCAGTTGATTTATGAGTTAATAATTATTGAAAAAATTAATAACTAATTCACACCACTCATCACTTAGTTTATTGATCAGTTAGACTAAATACAACTAGTTCAACTAAGTCAAACTGAACACAACTCCATCAACTCCTCAATCAACTCCACAGAACTCAATCACCGAAGTTTTAACTGAAGTCCTTCATGCAATAGCTCAAGTATCCCATAGGAAAAGCGTATTTCCTTTTGGCAGTTGCATGTGCCACATCTGTAACTCGAACTGAAGTGCTCCAAGAGAATAAGATAATGTTTATAGTCCAAATATTATTAAGAGCTAATAATATTCGATTGTTCTATTTTTAGCCGGGCAGTCTAAAAATAGACTCCGCCCATATGTCTAAAAATAGAGGTCCATCTATTTTTACCAACATGACCAATCATCCACAAATAGCATCCTGCAGCTCATAGACCATGATCCATATGTCTAAAAATAGACATAGTCTAAAAATAGACTTTGCGCCAAAAATAACCTGCGGGCCCACTTAGTGAAGGCGACTTCTTTTCACTAAGCTCCAACATCTTGTTGCATTTTCAACACTCCCTCTCAACAAGATATGGATTATCTGCAGCCCCTGTCCTATCTCTGTGGTATTCGAATTTGCTCCTAGTGAGCACCTTCATCAAGATATCAGCATCCTGATCCTCCGTGGGAATATATGAAAGTAACATGATTCCCCATTGCACACAATCTTTGATATGATGGTATCTGATGTCGATTTTCTTGGATCTATCATGAAATACTGGATTAGCCGAGAGTTTAATGCAACTCTGGTTATCACAGTAAATCACAGTAGGCTCCAAGTGTGACCCGAACAACCCGACTTGGATCTTCCTCATCCATATAGCCTCGCATGTAGCCAAACTTGTTGCCATATACTCATCCTCTGCTGAATTGAGTGCCACAGATCTCTGCTTCCTGTTATACCAAGAAACTGTTGTCGACCCAATACTGAAGATCCCTCCATATGTGCTCTTTTTGTCTGTTGGGCTCCCTACCTAATCTGCATCCGTGAAGCCACATAGCTTCACCTCATCCTCTTGTCTGTACTAATCTCTGAATTGTGGTACATCGGGTCGTGTATTGACCAGATACATAAGCGACCCCACCAACTATCGATAAACAGTGGCATCCACTACCTCCGCTGAAGTACCATCCTCCTTCCTCCAACCTCCAGGAAGAGGAGTATCAACGGGCTTGCAGCCTTGCATCACTTTGTAGATCCATCTTGAACCCACCACTGATTTCCCCTCTAGTCTTGGGACACTCTCCCATGCACTATTTCTGATAATCGAATCATACTCTTCCACCATGGCATCTACCCATGCAGGATCCTCCACAACTTCCTCGAAAGATGATGGCTCAGTCACGACACATTTGCTCACAAGAGCCATGTATCCAGTGTACCGATCAGGTGACTGTCTCTGTCTGCGTTGTGTTGTAGGTGGTCCTACAACCTTCACTGCATCTTGAGCCAGTCGCTCAGATTTTGTAGTGCGCTTTCGCCCTCTGATGGTTGGTGCTGCATGAGTGGTCTCTTCCACTCCATGAACTTCATCTTGTGGCTGATCCACATCTTGAAGCTCATCCTTAGGAACTAATAGCTCCTCATCTTCATGCAAGTGTGGCTCCCTCTCAAGTGAACACTTCATGGCTTTCTCCTCCTGAAATTTGATATCCCATCGCACAAAAATCTTGCGATTGTCTAGCAAATACACACGATAGTTGTGGGGTGTATCATTGTACCCCACAAATATCCCAACCTCTGCGGTTGGCTCCAACTTCTTCCTGGCATCCTTCATTACATGCATGTAAACAGGAGAACCAAAAATCCTCAAATGGGAAATATCAGGCCTCTTACCAGAATAAACCTCCTCATGTGTACTCATGCAAAGTATCTTGTGAGGACAACAGTTCTGCACATATACTGCAGTATTTCATGCCTCCGGCCATAAGTGAAGGGGTAGGCCCTGATCATGCAACATCACCCGTGCAGCACCCACGATTGTTTTGTTCTTCCACTCAACAACCCCATTTTGTTGTGGGTTATGGGGAGCTATGAGCTCTCTTCAAATCCCTTCTGCGCTACAAAAGTCCTTGAACTCGCCAGAGATGAATTCACCACCATTGTCGCTCCTAAGAGCCTTCACCTTCTTCCCCGATTACTTCTCAACCAGTGCTTTGAACTCACAGAATTTTGAATATGTCTTGCTTTTCTTCTGCATGAAGAAGATCCAGCACTTTCGAGAGAAATCATCAACAAAGATCACATAGTACCTGTGCTTTGTTGTCGAAGCTACTGAGAAAGGTCCACACATGTCTGTGTGAATTCTCTTAAGGATCATCGTGGCACAACTATCCTTCTTGTCAAAGGTGCTTTCACAAATTTTCCCAAAGTACACCCCTTTCACTGATCTAACTGCGCAAGAGTGCCTTTAGGAAGCCTAGTAGAAATCTTCTGCAATATCTTCAAGGCTCCATGGTGAAGGTGGCCCAATCTCCGGTGCCACAGCTCGCCATCATCCTGGCTCACCACTCCTTCTGCCTTGCATGCCATTGCTGCGCAGCCATCTACATGCAACTGATAAAGGTTCTTGACTCGAACCCCTATCTTCCGGGTTTCTCTAGTTGTCTTATTGCGTAGGAAAGCCTTTCCCTCGCTGAAGACAACATCATATCCTTTGTCTTCTAACATCGCCACAGAGATAAGATTCTTTCTCAATCTTGGAACATGCATCAATTCCTTCAATATGAAGGGTTTACCAGACTCCCTCTCAAAGGAAATGGTACCGATACCGGTCGCACTGTATCTACCATCATCACCCATCTCGATGTGCACTCCAAGATCTTTCTCATCCAGATCAGAAAACAAATCTCGATATCCTGTCATGTGAAAAGACACACCACTGTCCAAGAACCATACCGATCCCATCACACTTGATACCAAGCATGCGATCAGCGAAAAATCTAGCTCAAACTGTGAGGGTAAGGCCTCTCCCGCTGCAGATCCAGCAGCTTGCTTATTTTTCTTCTTCTGCGGACAATTTGTGGCATCTCCTTTCTCAGCTTTGATGTTTCTGAGTTTATCCTTGAGCGCCATTCCACTAGCTCAAAACTCTAGCACTTCTGATCTAAAATTCACGAGAACAAAGTATTTCTTGTACATAGATTGACTGTATGGGCATTCACCGGATATCTCACCTTCCAAAAGAAGGACGAATCCAGCAGCTACCTGGCCCGATTACAGACTCTGCCTGAAGAAATAAAATGTAAACACTTTCTGAATAATAAATCTGATGATCAATCCTCGCTTTGATATCCTGTAGAATTTTTTCTACAAATCAACCAACTCTGATACCATGTAGAAATTGTTGTAGATCTAACCCGGAAATATATGATAACAGAAATAACCCAATAAATAACAAGATCAAAATAGATAGAAATGCTTCTTTATTATCAAACCCTTAAGGTAGGGCAACACCGTACATTCTCTCCTTAAGGAAGGAGAATACTCCATAAGCCATATGCCTGTTCATATAAGAATACTTCTCTTCATATCTCTCCATGTGGAGTCTCTAGCCTTTATATAGGCCTCATACATACAATACCATGCACCATTACCATGGTTTCCTCATACCATCAACTAATACCATGGGCCCCTTACATTATTATTAACTACTTGTGGTCCCTTACATGACATGGGTTAACCACCTTATTTATTACTATGGCCCATCCCATTATTACATTATTACCTTGGGTACCTCCCTTGGTACCCCATATTATCCCCCCTAGGTATATAACAGGGTTCATGAGGGTGGCTAGGGGAGGAAGAGAGCCTAGTGTGCAGTGAAGGAAGGAGGAGAATAGAGCAGAGTGGGTGTTAGATTCTTTTGTAGTCGAGCGTAAGTCCAGGTATGTTTCCTTAGCCTCAAGTCCTGCATCTAATTCTGTAATGAAAGGTATGTTGTAGGAGGGGGGAAAGCCAAGAATTGACGGGGAAGGGTCAAGTTTGAGCGAGTCTGCAATTCACCTTGTTATGCATAGTAAGTTGGAGGAGGGAGGCAAGTTGGGAAATGTAGAGGAAGAGCTTGGTCTAAATGGGTCAGAGGTTTGCATGGCGAGTCAGTGTGAGGAACAGAACACCAGCAAGCTGGGGGACTGTAGGAGCAGGGCAAAGGGGAAGCCTGAGAAAAATAAGTATGGTATCTGTGCGGGGGATAGGATAATAGAGTGCTCAACCATTTTTAGCCCAGGGGGAGAGAGACCAGTGATTATCTAGAATAACGGGGGTGACTGGAGTGGTGAAGGTAGGCCCAGCGACAGGGACATGCTGGCTTATGGGATGAGTGTAATTCCTGGAAAGCTAACTTTTGTTGTTGATAATTGTCAACAAGAGGCAGTAAAGGGAAAGATGGCTCGCTTGGGTAGAGGCAGGGGTCGTGGAGGCTGGGGGCGTAAGAGCCAACTGGGTAGAAATGACCCGAAGTCCTCGACACCAGCGAGTTAGAGGCGTGGTAGGAGACCCATGAGGACAACTATGCAAGAAGTTCTGTGCACATACAAAGAAGGCAGAAATGCTTACATTCGTCAGCTAATACAGGAGATGGAAGACAACGTCATGGAAGAGGATTATGAGCTCGAGATGGAGGAATGGGAGGATATCATCCCCAACCCAAGGCACACCAAAGGTAGGATGATGCTCTATAGGCAAGCCCTGCATGTGTACTGGGTGTTGAAGTGCTTACGAGCCAGGGCTCTGGAGCAGGTGGCGGGTGAAATGGCAGAAATAGCCCAAGGTATGCCAAATATTAAAAAGGATATGCAAAACCTGCAAATCATCATGATTAAGCAAGACAGCAAGCTGGATGAAATCCAACAACACTTGATGAAGTTATCTCCAACACCAGCTGACTCGGTGACAGCACCATCAAATCTGGAACCTGACAAAGATGACCGAAAGGATTATTTTCTTGCAGTTTCTGGTTTGATTCATTTTGCGGATAGCATTTTCTCTCCAGGTGTTTTATGTTAGTTTGGAACATGATTAGTGTTTTTAGATGTGCTGTTTACTTAGCTTGGATTGAAAGACTATCTAAATTTTGTTATTGGATGGCCTATAATAGACTCAGGTGGCCTACATACTTGGTTTCCCATATGGGCAAGTTGAGGCCACCAAATTGCTATATATGGAACAACTTGATTTTATAAATAGATAAGAAATGTAATACCACAGTTTAAAAAAACAAATGTCATACAATGTGGATGTTCATATAACATGAGAACATAAAGTTACATTTTTAATCACAATACTAAATAATATTAAGTACAACTATAAATAATTTCAACCACATAAATTATATTATATGAAATGTCAAGTATTATAATATGAGTTTCCAACTTAATATTGGCTGGACTACAATTTACACATGAAATATTGTTTAACCACTTAAGAACATTATCATTGTGTTTCTAAGACATTTTAGATGAAGTCACCAACTCTAAAGATTTGACCACCAGTGCATATGCGTGTGTCTCATTCAGAATATTGCTTTATGAGTATCACTAGATTGGTTCTCTTCTCTCTCTCTTTCTACCTTTGTCACTTCAGTGCTATTTTTCTCCTCTTTCATCAATTCCTGCTTCTTACCATCAATATTGTATTCCTCTTCTGAAAATGAAAGAAGATACATAACATAGTATAAGACATGAAAGATGATGAACACTATAATATAAAATAAAGTAAAATATACAATATTTATACGACATATACCTCAACATCAACAATGTTAATGACAATTTTTCCCAGAAAAGAAAGAAACCGCAACAAGCTTTCTTTAGTTGGGCAATAGTAGGCATTATGTAGTGAAATGACCTATATAAAAAAACAAATAAAATTCCACCATAGAAAAGAACACCTTAGGAACCTAGTATTCAACCTTTAGGAAAATATTAGGCACAACCATTCCAACTAAGTTACATGCTAAAAATCTTAACTTGTCGATGATTCGTGAAAACAAATGGAAAGAAAATGACAACATATAATAAACAAGAGCCATGTAGTGGTAATGTCATGGATTTTTTTTTCACATTGCCATCATGTGGCTCTAGTTATAGTAAGTTTAGTAAAAAGATAAAAGAAATTAATATAATATCTTAGAAGAATAAAATACAAAGTAAACAATTTAATTAATTGAAAAAATATAAGTAACTTGAAAAGAAATTGGTTCTTACACAAATAATTTTATTAAAAAAATTATTTTAAATTTTTATAACAATTTATTATTATGAGTATATTTGAAAAATTATAAAAATACAAATAGAGTTTAAGGTGGACCTAGTTGCAATGATCAAAGTGTCAAATTTGAAAGTTTTTCATTTTGGTGGAAATTTCGTCTTTCACCACCTCAATGTTAAGAATTAGCTCTATAATTATAATATTAAAATTCATAGGAAAATTATGTAGTCAATAATCTACTAATAACACCAACAACAATGATGACTTCAAATGTATAAATACATTAAATTCATTTGCAAATAACATTGATTAGACGAGGTCCCTGAACTACTACAAAATGAAAACATCCAATCTTTTCTATTTCCACAAGGTAAGCATAACCTCGAAATTGATATGGCACAAAAGTAATAGAAAATGATTGAGATGCACACCTTTCTTAAAATATCACTCTAGGAGCCACCTCTCTCCTCCACTCCCAACACGGACATGGAAGCCTAGTAGTCATGCAGCTCCTGAAAGCAACAAGTACCAATGTTCACATCTCTCTCTCTCTCTTTCTCGTATGCAAGAAAACATATAAACATGCATGAATGCAACATACATAATATAAAAACACTATCATGGCGAAAAAAGTTGATGATCACATCGGATCAATGTTTGTTTGCATCAAGGTCAAAATAGGAACAATCAATACAACATTAGAGTATGGAGAATGCCTCATATATTTTACATCTATAAGATACACACATACTGATAAGATGCACAACATATGCTTCCATAAGGGATAAATATAATTTATACAGAGGAAGGTAATGGATATATGATGTAGTAGACTCTTAAAAAAGGGTATGTCAAGATCAATGACATTCACAAGCATTAGTTGCTAAGTAAAATTCAACAATGACTATAACCCTTGAGACATTAGAGTTTACATGTGACTTCACATAATAGTGGCAAACTAGATAGATCTCCTTAGTACAGTAAATCATTGTCACATTGAGATAAGATCAAAATCAAGATATTGACATCTTTCGATTATTTGTTATCTTTTGTATAGTTAATCTACATCCATCGATCCTGTGAACATGGGTGACTATTTTTCTCTCCATGGATAGAAAGGAAATGCATTGTCTAATAAAAAAGACATGATTTGAAATAGAAAATGTAGTACTAAAAAGGAATAATAATAATAAGAAAGATGTAGAAACACCTATAATTGCATATATACAATGATCACCACGCAAAAGAGTAATTTTAGAAATAACAATACAAGCTGAGAAAGCTTATTGGGGAGCAAACCTGGCTCTTGCCTTTGGGCTCAATTATATATCCTTTAATTTGAATGAAGTATCCAAATCATTGAGACCATAACATGAACTTTGAACTAGATGAATATAACTCTCCTTTATTGTTATGGTCAAATAAAAATCTTAAGCTCATTCAAATACAACAGAACTTAATTACTACTAGCTCCATGCATATATGAAACCAAAAAGAATTTCATGTAGCTCATGTGAATTCAAATGAAATATCATGCCTTTCAGAAAGACATAATCCTTCCTAAGTGTAGATCTTTCATATGGAGCTACCTGTGAAAACAATATAGATTGTCATCGTAAATCCAATCCATCATGCACACAAAACAACATAAATAGTTTGTTCTTATAGTAATATTACTTTCTTATCAATTAAAATATGCATCCATTATCCATGTGGTGGTGTAACAGGATTATTAAATACTTATTTAATAACATAATAAGTGGTTTCAATCTCTTATCTCGTATTTCATCATGAAAAACACAGGATGACAAAGTCATTAAACTCTATTTCTAATTTTCATGTTTTCAGGTTCAATAAATAAATAAATATTACAACCTCATATCGAGGTATATGTTTGCAATTAAAAAATTATTTTAGCTCTTCAAAGTCGAATCAATTATTCATGGAATATTCAAGTAGAACTTAATAATGTAATCCTTCTTGATAATAGTGGGAAGCAACCAATTGCTCCAAAGTCCAACTTTGGTAATAACAAAATTAACGAAAAGTAATAGTGAACTTCATCGGTAATAAATAAGCATTGAATCACAAGGAATTTCCCTTGTATTTATTGTAATATTATATCTTGTTGAATGAAATTCCTTATTGTTGAATTGGTCCAACATTTTAATCAACTTTCTCCATTTACCCTTGTAAATGGCCTTATGCTTTCTTACCAATGTGAAACCTTGTTTTACTAACTTGCAACTCAAGTAAATATGGAATCTAGGAATTGGCAAAACATTTTAATCCACTTTATTTACCTATGTTTGTAAATGGTCCTATGTTTTCTCATCAATGCCAAACCTTCTTCTACTAACTAACATACATGATGACAATTGTTTTTTATCTAAAATTAGTTTCTTATTTATAAAAATAACACTTAAGCAATTTTTGGTCTTTCCCTCCTTGTGAAGCCTCTAATACGATGAATAAAGTATGGTCATTAATGACTGTCATGCAAATCAAATTAAAGGTGGAGGTGGTTTTTTTCCTAGATTGTTGATGAAGCTCATCAATTACAAGGTCTTTTCCCCATATTTTGCCAAAGAATACCTAAGACTAGGCTTTAGGATGGTAGTTATTAAAGTAATAAAAGAATAAAGCACCCTGAAAGATTCATTACTTATAATATACCCGCCAAGTATTTAACACCAATGTGGGGGTAAGAGTTTTAATAGTACAATGAAGAGAGGTCGCTAGTCTCAGGTGGATTTGATTCCAGACATAGGTGTCCAACTAAGAGGTGGATGCCATAGATTGAGAAAAGTTTACCCTAGCTATGATATATGGAGAAATTCTAAAATTTCCTTACGGTTCTAATTTAATTATTCAACTGGCCTTCAAACCTTTTGTTACTTTTTTTTGCTTATGGAAAAATACACAACTATGCTTCAATTCAAAAACACTACACATTATAAAAACAATTTTTTTAAACACTCTAAAAAAAAATAGACATAGATTGTAAGTGTCTACCTTGAGAACATGTACATAATGTTACAATCTTACCCATATAATGAACTATAAAGGTGATCCCATGCAAAGTGATCCACGGTCACCTCCAAAAATTCCCTTTAGGGGGTGTCAAAACTAAAGATAAGGAAAATGACTATATCAAATATCTTTCAACATCCAAGTGATGATGATGATGATGATGGTTAACGTCCACTGAGACCAAATTGGTCTATCGGACCTACAATTTTCTTAATTTTTACTTGTCTGGCTCCTCATCTTTCTTGGCGAGATTGGTGTTGTAGCTTTCTTTCTTTTCTCTATGGTCTTCCAACTTCCTTTGTCTTGCATCTCCTTCATCTCTTATGGTTCTTGGGACATTGGTGTCTTAACTTCGCGATCTATAGTCGGAGAAGTTTGATTTAGGAGATCTGCTTTGATGTTAAGTTTATTTTTATTTTTTGGGGTATTCAAATCCTCATAACTGTTGATTTGTTGGGGCGGGCTTTCGCCTTGCTTGCTTTGAGAGTTGTTTCCTTCTTCCTTGATTTCTTGCGACTCAGAGTTTTCTCTAGAATATTCTTCTTTGATGACAGTGTAGTGTTCTTTTTGTGCTCCTTCCCACCATGTAGATCTGTGGTGGTTTTTTCTAGCAAAATTTTTCTCAGAGGCTTTTGGGCAATTTTTGGCTAGATGCCCCGTCTCAAAGCACGATCGACATCTGAAGAGGACACTTTCATAATCAAGCTTCTGGTTCCACACATAGTCTTTACTTGTTAGGTTTATTTCAGCTGGGAATCCGGCGCTGAAATCCATTTCCACACAGATGCGTGCATA
>APFE030227344.1:7397-53141 GCA_000404065.3 Pinus taeda | reverse complement strand
AATATTTTCGAAAGAAAGAATCAAAGCATATTGTAACACCTCACCTGTCACATTTGCTTCATGATTGTTTTCTTGCTATGCATCTCCTTCTTTTCCCTTCTGAGATCTACAGTATTTCTTTAGGTGTCTTTTCTTTCTGCATTTCCAGCACACTATCCCCGATCTGGACTTGGATCTACCTTTCCTTGATTTACTGTGATATCTTGAGCTCTTTTCTCTTTCCATTTTTCTTCCCCTATACTCTGCACTCAAAGCATTACCCGATGTCTCATCAGAGGTTTTCCATTGCATTTCCTCACTAAGGATAGCACCGACAACATCATCAAACTTTAAAGTACTAGATCTAGAAACAGAGTTACTAATGGCCATTACTAAACCATTCCAAATTTCTGGTAATGAGCACAAGAATAATAGAGCTCTAACTTCATCATCAAAGTTTACCCCTATAGAACATAACTGACTTGTAATAGTACTAAAATCATTTAAATGGTTTGCAACGGATCCACTTTCTGACATCTTCAAATTAAATAACCGTTTCATTAGAAATACCTTTTTTGAGACCGAGGGTTTTTCATGTAGTTTCTCCAACGCCTTAATCAAACCCTATGTCGTTGTTTCCTTCGAAATGTTGAAGGTGACTGATGTTGTGAGGCACAACCGTATTGTTCCGAGTGCCTTTCTATCGAGAAGGTTCCATTCTTCATCTGTCATACCCGTCGACATCTTTGCCTTTCATCCCAATGGTAGGAATAGATATTTCTGATACAGATAATGTTCCATCTGCATCTTCCACGGTGAGAAGTTTTGGCCGTTAAATTTCTCGACCCTAAACTTACCATCTTCCACCATTGCTCCCACTGGAACGAGGAACCCTTCTTTCCTATGAGTTTATCAACCAAATAGACCTTCGGCTCTGATACCAATTGTTAGAAAATTATATATTACGGAGCAATGGAACACATAAAATATTGCAGAAATATAAACATAGAAAACGCATAAAATAAGAGAGACATAGATATACGTGGTTCACCCAGTTTGGGCTACATTCACCCCAAATAGCCAGTCCTTCCTTTTTATTATTAAGTAAAATGAAGAGACGCAATCTACAACAGATTCGTTGTAATATCCTTTGTTTTCTTTCACAGTCTCACTTCTCTGCTTCTCGCTTAGAGAATACACATACACTACATAGAATTAATTCAATGCCCTCATACCAAGAGAGGGGTTGCCTTCTAGGGAAAAAAACCCTAAACTAAACATAAGTTCTACCGTCAGATCATTCGCCTAATGAACAACCCAAATTGACTAGAAATTACTATACTTTTACAAGGCAATTTTACATCTGTTTTTAGCTTCAAGGGCACTGCCCCCAAGCCCTCACCGGGGGACCACTGGCTCCCGGACCCCCCAGCCCAGGGGGGCGGGATCAGTCCCCTGGACCGCCGCGGGGGGGACAAGTCCCCCCCACACCTCCCTGCATGGAGGGGTGTACAAACTTCTTGGGGTATACATCTGACTGAAACAAAGACCTCAGAACAATCATGCTCCACACACAACACATCAGCCTCTGCCTACATGTAAATTGATCAAACAAATAATACTTGTATGACAATTCTTTTCATATACATAAAGAAAACTTGTAGATCATTTTCTTGAATGGGAATTGAATAAATCATATTTTACTTATTGGATTATGGACTGCAACCATTCCTGCAACTACAATTCTTGGTGGCAGTTTATCAGATAGATGTTGACTTTTGGTCTTCATTTCTTAATAATTTTTGAAGTGATATGTTGGGAAATATTTTTTGGGGCATGTTCAATTGGATAAGGGTCCATGGGAATCAAAGTTTGTGAGAAAGTATGTGCAGGGACTGGCATTGCTTGGCTTAGAAGACCTACAATATGGCTTTGGATTTTCTTGAACTTAAATATGGCTTGGTGTCTGATGTTGTTGATGAGGCATTTGATTGTTAATGTTGCATTTTTTTCTTTGTTGATGATTCTAGTTTTGCTGAAAAAATGCCAAAGGTTTGTGGAGGAGACTTGGTAGTGGAGTTGGGAATATTACATGGGGATGGTTTTTTTTGAATTGTTTTCTCTTGATCGGATTGAGAAGGAGAAGATTGTTGTGAAAGTGAGCATGATTGTTGAACATGATTGTTCTTGTTCTACTTCAAGTTCCAGTATTTTAAAATGGACTATCTTTTTTTGCTTCAGTTTAGGCTTGTTTCAAACATTAGTCCCAGAACAATAGCTTAGGTATACACATAATATCGATAAATAAATAAATAAATAGTCATTCATAGTATTCCATGATTTAGATGTAATAATTACGGAGTATATTGTATTTCTCTATTGCTTCCATTTAAGAAGGTATTTTCTTTTCGAAGGAATAAATCAGAGAGAACCCCAAGGGATACTTCCCTGTATTTAGAGATGGCATCCCTATTAAACCCATTAGTGTAGACAAGTTCTCCTCACCCAAGGGAATTCAAACAAGGCACTTAATCACACAAAACTAGCCAACTTCCAAGTAGCATTGGAAACAACTAATTAAGCTAACCCCTTGGTATGGTTTAAAAATGTATTTGCACATTGAAAATAGCTCATTTATTTATTTCCAAAACACACAATTATACTATTCAAATAAATTAGTAACATAATTGCAAATTATTGTTCTCTATCCCTCAAGATGACCTAATTAACCCTATCACATCTAATTTTCAACAAGTTAGTTGATATCCAATAGCCTTAATATGCATATTCCATCTTGTTAAGAGACATTCGACAAATACCTTCAGGCTTTTCCCCTAGATTTATAATACAAGTTCTAAGTTTGTTTTATGTATTCCCATAACTTTTTAATTTTTTGCAATTCCATCAATCCAGACATTTAATTTTGAAAGAGAGTAAAAGATGGAGCAATGATAAAAGTCATGTATAAACTATCTTATACTTACCCAATATATCATCCAAGAAAAATGAATTGTCATAGATATATATCTTATAAAGAACATTTATCATGCCAACCTGAATCTTGTAAGGAAGATGGCTTGGACTCCACTTTAGCATCGACAAGTCTTTTCATATTCAAATCCTCTTTCCATGACTACCTTCAGCTACTACTACTGACTTCTAAATAAGACAAACACAAAAAAATGGCACTCTAAGATTACATAAGCAACAAAATTATAATGAAATGTACAGGAAGTTAATTTTAAGAGTTTTAATTTACATCACTAGATTTTGTTTCCCTTCCACGGCCACAAGCTCTATCTTCAAGCATTAAAAGCACATGATCACCACCTCGGTGTAAATAGGTATTAGGTATTCTTATTTCTTGATTATTGCATTGTTTTCTAAAGATTTTGCACATGGAAACACATTGTAACAACCATTGGGATGTTTTTCTCCCGAATGCAAAATAATTAATTCATCTAAAGGGCATTCATCCTCTCCACAATTATAGACAACAATGTCAAAACCATTATAGTATACATTACCAGAAACATAGATATGTGCATATATAACATGGTCCTCCCACATTTACCCCAAGTTAACCGTCCCGCTAGGGTAAACATGTGACAAGAGTATACTATGATATGATTCAACTCACCATATAGTTAAGGAAGTGGAATTGATAAAACAAAACCAATATAACCTTCTACACATGTTAGAGAACGTTTAGGAGCCAACTAACCCTTCCAAGTGACCAACCCCTGAGGTAACTTGACATTTTACTGACCCGGAGACTAAGTTGCTCCCATGACATGGACAGACATGCAACTGGGACAATCTAGTCGCTCCCACAGCAAGGGCATGCCAACGAATGAAGATGTTTTCAGCTAGTTCTAAGCCAACAACCCCAGATTATGTGCCACGTTTTCAAGGCTAGGTCTTAGGCCACTGCCCAAAACTTCATGAAAATTGTAGATATGAAAAATAACATCGAAACAATGATACTAATGAAAATACTTAAACAAATACTTGATTTGACCCCTACTAGCGTTGATAAGCATTTTTTAAAACATGTCACAAACATTCAATGTACAGGTCATACCAATAAATATGAGCATAAGGGTCTCATACTTATCTGAGAATTATAAGGAAGCACTGATGCCTTATCACAATAGAATTATTATCATCTATTAGGTCATATATTCATTTTTCATTCATTTGTAAATCCAAACATGATGGGCTCCATACATGAAGTCTATCATAAAAATTCTCATAACAAGCATATAACCAACAAAAATAACAAGGATATATCAAGCATAAAACCCACATATAAAAAAATATATTTACACATAAAATACAAGAAGATATAATATCTTATAAAGATATACAAAATGCAACTAGGTCTAGAACTTCCACATAACACTCGACCATAAATTGGCTGAACCAAATCTTACTTTAAGCCAATCACCTCCGTGCCATATTCCAAGCGTGAATGTGGGATCTCATTAGAAAAATCCAAAAAAACCAAACCAAGGCTTCCACAAGAAAAATCACCTCAACCCTCAACCAATTATTCCACCTCACAGTCAGACATCACTACCATCACCAAATTAGTCTCTACCCAAGTTGTCTAGGGCTCTAGAGCATTTGTTTCAACCAGGGTTTCTAGGACTAGCAACTCCACCCACAGTTGTCGTCGGGATTCTAGAGATTTTTTCCAACTAGGGCTTCCAATACTAATAAGTCAACCCACCAAGGGATTACAGAGAATTTTTCCAACAAAGAATTCTAGGACTAGTAGCATAACCAAGCTATTACAGGGCTTCCATATCTATTGTCCAACCAAGGCTTCCAAGAACCAGTAACTCAACCCACAACCATAAGGAACATGAGAACCAACCAGAAAATGAAAAGAAAGAAACCCACAAGACCATGTCTTTCTAGGAAATGGAAAGGATAGGAAAAACCATCATTAATCCAAGAAATTATCCATGCCAATGACAGATAATATCCAAGAAACGACATGCATGTGTCATGCATGCCAAAAATGACAAGGAAATCATACATGCAATTCAGTACCTGCAGGAAAACCTCCTTGTAGTTATCGATCCCAATGTCCTCTTGTGCTTTACTACTCTTCCTTTGCTTTCTTGATCCAAAAATCCAAGTATGCCACACTCCTCTAAGAGTGATCCAAGAAAACTCTAAGTGTCCAAGAGTATGATATATAGAGTAGAATATAGAGCTCCAACTGAACTCGCAAAAGTCATGAACTGGTCCTTAGAATCCTTTTTATTAATGAGGCCTCTATTTTCTTCATTTTCCATTATTTTCCTTCATTTTGTCCTCACATGCAACATGTGACCTTTCACCTTCCTTTTCTCCTGATTTCCATTTTTTTCATATATAAAATTGTAATTAATGCCTCATACATTTCCAAAGCTTTTTCCATTTCCTTTGCCAATTTCAATAGCCATTAATTAATCATAAGTGATCCCCATCACTATGTTTTTTCCCAACATTCAGCTTGGAATATGTGTCCCATGACCTTGGTTATTATTTTCCTTTGTTAACTTTATTACATGGATTTTTGATTAGGGATGTTATAGAACCCTTCCCCTTGGGGGAGCACTGCCCTTGGTTTTCAATGATACCTACAACTAGAAAGACCGCTTAAAATCAAAACATACTACCCATGGAGCTTTATAACTTAGCTCGTTGCAGTATTTACAATGAACCACCTATCAGAAAGCAAACTAGCTTGACATATATAACAACATGACAACCATAATGACATGACACCCATACCGCTTATTAGAACTTTATAACACAACTCATGGCAGTCTTTACATTCATATACCAAAAAAATTATACCAAAACATATACCAAAAATATTTGCTCAAGCAGTGAATAGAGAATGATACATAGTGTGCATCTGATCCACCATCTCCCATGTAGTTGCATTAGTCCCAAAGTGCTTCCACTGCACTTTAACCTGCTCGATTGCTTGGTTTCGGACCATAAGCATTGTTTTCTACGAAAATCACTAAGGTTTTGGCTTGAATTTTGCTATTGGTTCCACCTACAATACATACCAATCAATCACATGATAAAAATATTTAACATTCTTCTTAAGTAATGACACATGGAAAAAATCACGGAATTTCACTGTCGTAGGTAGTGCAAGTTGGTAGGGTACTGGTCCAATCCTCTCAAGAATCCTGAAAGGTCCAAAAAATTGACGAGCTAGCTTGGCACTTGATCCCATGCTCAAGGAGCTCTTCTTAGGCTTGATACGCAAGTACACTTGTTCCCCAACTTGAAACTCCTTAAACATCGCGTTCCGATCTTCATAACCTTTTTGTGTCTCCTATGTTGTCTTCATATTCTTATTGATTACCTACATTTTTTGTTCCATCTCTACCAACATGTCTAGTCCAATCAACACCCTGTTAACTGGATCACTCCAACTAATGGGATTATTACAACTTGATCCATACAATGCCTAAAATGGTCTCATCCTCAAATATTCATGATACCCATTGTTGTAAGTGAATTAAACCAGTGGAAGGTACACTTCCCACTTCTACTACTAATGAATCATAGACATCCTCAACATATCCACCAATATCCTATTGACTCTCTCTATCTGTCCATCTGTTTGCAGATGATAAGTTGTGTTGTAGGCCAACTCTATACCCAAGCCTACACATAATTCTCTCCAAAACCTAGAAGTGAACTTGGCATCCTTGTTTGATACGATCTTATTTGGTACACCATGCAGCCTCCCTATATCTCTGATGAATTCTTGCGCTACATCATTAGTTGAATATGCAGACTTTACTGGAATGAAGTGCACTATCTCAGTCAAAATGTCCACCACAACCATGATCGAATCATGTTTTTTAGATGTCCTCAACAAACCTATAATGAACTCCATGGAAATGACCTCCCACTTCCACCTTGGAATCAGAATAGGCTGAAGTAATCCACTAGGATCCAAGCATCTAGCCACAAAATATGCTACTGCTTTCTTCAAGTTTGTATAATAGTAGAACTTCTTCACCACTATAAATGTCTTCTGATATCCTAGGTGACCTGAATACAAATTAGCATGAAATTCCCTCAAGATAATCTTCTTGAGTTTATTGTTGTCTAGGACATATATCCTATCCCTAAATATGACCAAGCCATCTGCTATGAGATGATATTCCACATCTCGATCACCTGTACCCTGTTGTAACATGTGCCTAAGCTCCATATACCATTCATCATGTTGTCCATCCTACAAGATATGATCTTGTAAATCTGTCCCATAATAACACATAGCTACTATGTGATTTCCCTGTATCAGCCTACTAAGGGCATCTCCAACCCTATTCTCTTTACCTTTAATGTACCTAATCTCAAAGTCAAACTCATTGATTCTGACCAACCATTTAACTTGTCTAGCATTCAAATTTGGTTGTTCAAATAGATAATTGAATCAACTGTAATCACTTGTAAAAAAAAATCACATGCCTAGAAGATAGTGCCTCCACATATTCAAATCATGGATGATTACTGCAAACTCAAGATCATGTGTTGGATAATTCTACTCATGCTCTTCAATTTCCTTCATTCATAACATACTACCTGTCCTTCTTGCATAAGGAATCCAACAAATCCCCTCTTGCAAGCATCTGTACATACCAAAAACTCTTTTTTTGGATCTGTAATCTTTAAAACTAGAGTATTTGTCAACAATTACTTCAACTGCTCAAAACTAGCTGCACATTCCTTTGTACATTCAAATTTCTTATTTTTCCTTTGCAGCGAAGTAATAGGATAAGAATTCCATGAGAAGTTCTTGATGAACCTCCTATAATAACCTGCTAACCGCATGAATGATCTCTCCTCATCCACATTTCTAGGAGATACCCACTACATGATATCCTTTATCTTTTTCAAATCCACTACTATTCCTTTCTTGGAAACTGATGAGCCTCATCATTGGGTAATTACATGGGCCTTATTTCACCTCCTAGCTTAGTCAAACCAGCTCTTCTCACAACTTATTACATGCTTTTATTATATTTTGTTTAATGGGATGAGTTAAAGTGAGATATTATGCCTAGTGGACTAATATGCATTGAATGCAAGTTTGGAAGAGAAAATCAATGAATTTTGGCAAGATTAAGGTTTTAAACTCGAATGGGACAAGGGAGAGAGATTTTAGGAGGTAAATCCTCCTAATTTACTCCTCCCCCATTCAAATATTCATCCATTATTCCCACTAGCTGGGAGTGCAAGCAACCAAGTCATGAAGATTAAAAGGCAACTGAACAAGTGATAGACAAAGAGTTAGTTCATCTTGAGTTTGGGAGCCGAGCCTTCGTAAATTTAAGGAATTCATTGCAGACTTTAGTTGTATAAGTAGAGATGCCTAGAGCCTCATTAGGATTGGAATTTTTGTTGTGCAACTCTAGCTATTTTCGAGTTCCAGACTTGTGGAAGACTTTGATGTAATTTTTTATTTTGGAAATAAGAATGAGATTTTTCTTGATTTAGTACTGAGTTAACTCAGAGGGCTGAAGCTCTTTGGTTATGGCCGAACCCTAGAAAAAAATTCTCCTCTTCTTGTATCTTTATGCTTGTCTTAGTTTCATAGATACATAGTTCAACTGCTTTTAGAAGTATTTCATTGCAAGTAATGTAGATTTGATTAATTGTTGATTAGTTTGCTTCCATTTGTGCCTTATTTTAGTAGTAGACTAGAAGGGATAAAAGAGGCACCATAAAGCTATCATTAGGTGTCTTGGCCTCACTTCTTCCTTCTGGGATCATGATTTGAGGAAAAATACCTGTATACAACCCAAAGAGATAGATTTCCATTTATTTCATGATATTTAGAGTTGTTGTGCTTAAACTAGCATTGGATTAGGTTTGCAAAGTAGGATTTCATTGCCATATCTTCTCTCTTTATTCTTGCAGTATATATCATCCATAATTCCATGTTATTCAACAATTTCTTCATGCATAAGGTAGATAATTAGTTCGTTAACTTTTGCTTTTCTAGCTCAAGAAAATTCTTCTTCTTTACACGACTTTTTGGAAATTACATAGGTTTGATGCAGAGAGGTACTTCAGAAGTAAATAAAGATCTCATAGGAAGCAACCACCTTCCATCTTAATCCACCCATAGGCATTCCTTGTTTTCATCAAAACCTTCACCAATTTCGTCATTTTACATAGAAATTTCCTCAAGCAATTTGAGTGAATCCAACCATCTCCTAAACTTGGTTTTGGGTTCTGAGTGCTCCTAGGCCTCTTATCACTCCATTCCATCCATGAACCACCTTTCCTAAGCCTTGCATCACCTCCAACACCCATCATTTTTCTCACGGTTGTATCTTATAGAAATACAGGGAATCCTGTAGGTTTCTGCTACATCATGTAGGTTTTCTTGTAGTGGCCTATTTTGAGGCTGAATTGAGGGAAAAGCTATAGGAAGCCTCCCAAGGTCACCCAAGGGTTGCCCAAACATTCCAACCATCTCCTGACCCTTCCGTCCATCCACCAACATCCCTAAATCACCTGCCACATCACCAAAAGAGATTAGTTTTCGCACTTGATTTTTCATGAAAAGCATAAAAAGACAAAATAGATTTATTACAGTCCTTTACATGCATAACAATTGTGATTTATGTTTCTAAATTCCATGGTTTGGATAGTAGCAGTTTGTTCATGTTAATTTAGCATCATTGAAAAGCATAGCTCTTAGCAGTTAATTAGGAAATGTTGTGCCTTAGCATTGAATTTCAGTCTTTTTCATTATTGAAGTAGATCAACTCTCTCTTAGAATAGATTTCTGGTTCCTTTGCCTCTCTCTTATCTATCATACATAAAAAAATCCCAAATTTCTTTGATTGTTTGTTTCTAAGATAGCTACCAATCCTAGAGGGCTAGTTGATTGAAAAGACACTAGTTTTCCTGGAAACAAAATGGCGAATCCACTGGGGATCGAATATATGTTTTTTTGTTATTGTTGTTTACTTTATAAACTATAGAGGGAGCTTGAAGTTAGCCAGATAGCCTTCGAACTTCTCTTTCTTTGCAATTGCATAGTAGATGAATGTTGCTTCAGTCAATCTCCAGTTTAGTTTATGAATTGAACATTTGACTTACAAGCATTCTAGATGCCCTTTTGGTAGCTCAGTAACCTCCCAAGATAATTCCTCTGTAATTTTCTCTTTACCGTCCATGATAGCTCAGCTTAAATCACTGAAATCAACTGCAATTTTGAGCCAAAACCCACCTCAGTTGCGCTCCCTGGCCCATTGCACTCTCTATCATTGTTAGCTAGTATGCATCACACCTCTTGAGCCTAAAAAATGTGACTCATCCCTGTTTCTGTGAAGCCCAAATGCGATGACTGACTGAGCCTATTTCCCTTCTTGAAATTTGGGTTTTTTGTCCTTGTTTTTAGCTTTGTTTAGTTGATTTGTTGCTTATGAACAACGCCTCGTTACTAAATCCTACTTGCATTACATAGATCAGCCTACATTGATTAGGATTAGTAAATGTTTTTATGTATTTGTCCATCATTTACAATCCTTTCAATGTCAAAAAGTTGCTGAAATCGATCTATCATTTTGGTACAAAAGTGTCTTGATTGTCATTTTGTATCAAAAAGAGAAGTGTCGTCGAGTCTTCCTTCTCTGAATAGTCAATTGAACTTTTTGTCATGTATTTGATTTGATTTGTTGTTATTTGAAGTGTCGAAAGCATTTTCTATTTGAAATTGAAAAGTGTCTTTTAGTCTTCCTTTTTATTTTGAAAAGGAAATTGTCGAAATGTCACTTTGAATGAAATATTTTAGATCTTTTGTATACTTAGTTCTCTTTTTTGGCTTTTCTCACACTAAGGGGAATGAAAAAAAAAATAAATACATGCATTTTCATTTGCATTTAGCTTGTGTGCAAAAAATGATTTAGAAAAGTGCATTTAGTGTGTGCTCTTTGCTCTTTTTTTTAAAGAATCGTAATTTTCTTTCCCTAGTAGCTAGGATTTTCATTGATCAAAATAAACAAGGATTTCTTATCATTGTAGATTGCATTTTTAGGAATTTCAAATCAACATCACACAATGAACCATTGAAAGGAGAACTTTTAAACAAGATCAACTCTAAAATAAATCTCAATGAACCTAACAATGCTTTGGAACCTAATGCAACACATCTAGAGGTCTAGGCTAGAGATGTGTTCTGGCATCGTAAAATCTAGTAACTATCATTTTCATCGAAGGTTGGGTGATTCCTCCTCTTTGATATGAAAAGTGTTAGAAAGGACATGTGCTCCCCGTATCGTTGAGTATATATTGGGAGACCACAATAGGCTTACATCCTTTATCCATAGGAAGCCATGTCTACTGCCTTATCGATTGCAATGCACTGAACAGAACATGCGGGAAGATTGACTGTCATACATAAGTCCTTGGTAATTTCTTTTTAATTTATCACCAAGGTGTATATTTCAGTTTTGCGATTGGTTTCGTAATCCCACTCTCTAGATTTCCAGAGTAGTCATTTTCGTTCCTTTTCAACTCTTTAAAAGAAAAGGTCCATCTAAGCACTTGTGACTTCAGGCTCATTAAAAATTGAAGGGGACTAGAGTCATATTTAGCTTTTTCTCCACTCTTAAAAATTGAAAAAGCAAAGTTGTGTCAAAGCGCCATTAAAATTTATTGAATTCGAAATAACATCCCTATTCCTTCGTTGATCTTAGGTTGAGATAATGGAGTCCACTAATCAAGGAATCCATTTTGAGGGGAATCTGAGTACATTTTCTTCTTGGGGAAATATTGGTGCTCTATATATCGCTACATTCTCCCTTCCGATAATCACAATTGGCCTACTAGTCTGGCTATTCTCAACCTCTGTCGTTCAAAATAACATGATTCCTCTGCAATCGATTCAGCATCTAGTTGATACTGAAGTCGACCCTTCACCTTCTTCTTCGTTTGTTTCTCCCTCCCCTTCTTCCTCTTCGCTTGGTGAAAGTAGTGATGCTAGTAACTAGGTGGCTTAGAAGAAGAAGAAAGGAAAGGAGAAGAAGAAGAAGCCAATTTAGCAAGGGGGCAACCATGAATCATCTATTCAAAATCTGTACACTAAAATTTCTGAACCCAAATCTCCATGCATAAATTGTAGAGGAGACCATTTTCATCGGGAATTCCCATGCATTCCTTGGATCTTGAGAGAATGGTCCCCTCGTTCAGACCAACAGGTGTCATCAACCTCTTGTGATCATGTTGACAACACACCATCAACTAGAAATAAACATGGACAGAAAGGAAAGGTCAAAATTGTGTGCAAGTTATGTGAAGCAGACCATACACTTCCCCATTGTCCTTTTTTGGATGAAGCGAAAAGAGTCTTACATAGCCATCCTGCTTCACCACAATGACTTCCATCTAGATACAAGAAACTATCCCCAATTCCTTTACTAGTTGAAAATCCGACTGACATGACTCAACCATCGGTCGAAGCACCTATCGTTGAAAGTGAATCTTGTGAGTCCATATTGGACCAAAGTCAATAAGTCGAGATGGCAGTCGACCCAGTTTTACCTTCAAAAGATCATACCGTTCTCGAAGAGAGTGAGAATGATACCATTCAAATCCTTTTTATCACTTCAAAGTTCGATGAAATGGGGGCCAATCCGCCCGTTCCTTCACAACAGGAAGAGAATCCCCCAATTCCCACTACTCAAGGGATTAATTCAACTATTTATTTGGTACCCCCTCCAAATAGTCTAGTCATTTCCTTTGATTGGAATCGACTAGAAAGATCTTGCCTTCCTTCTAATGTACCATTCCGGATCATAGTACAAGTTTACAAAATGATCGTGTCTAGCACTATCATAAATGAAGGGGCATCAGTGAGTATCCTTTCCACAACTGCTTGGAAAGTGCTTGGTTTGCCATCGCTTATTCATGTCACATAAAATTTGTCAGGGTTTAACAAAGGGACTAGTCGACCATTAGGGATCCTTCCTAAGTTACCGATTACTTTGGGAAGAAAAACCATTCAGTTGAACATGATGGTAGTCAAAGGACTATTAGATTACAATCTACTCCTTGGATGTGGCTATGTTTATAACATGGAAGCTATTGTTTCAACACTCTTTCGAGTGATGTGTTTCCTGCATGAAGGAAAAATTGTCACTATTAACATGCTTTCATTCCCCGGTTCGAGCATAGCTCCAAGTCAATCATCATCCCTAAATGGTCCTTTTGCATCCAGAGTGTCTCTTCAACCTTCATTCCATCCACCTGATTGTCTGGAGTAGTCCAGTGAATGTAACGAAGCTTAGGGGGCATGCACCCTTGTCTATTTGGCGGATGAACCCGGCTGAAAAGATTGGTTTCCCTGTAAGTTAAGTGATTGGTCTGACACACCATTCACCTTTGTCTATTTGGCACACAAAGGCAAGGAAGTGTTTTGTATAATCGTTGACAAAAGCCATCTTGCTTAACCACAGTGATTTCCATATGGTTACTAGAGACTCTCTTTTTCATCATGTTGGGGGCATGCAAACCTTTTTTGATTTCATTTTTTAGCTTTTTAGCTTTTTAACTTCTTAGGTTAGGTGATTGGTCTGACCCACCATTCACCTTCTTCCGCACTGCGGACAAAGAAAAGGAAGTGTTTTTTCTATTCCGTGGACAAAACCATCCTACCTAACATCAGTAGTTCCTTAGTTTTTTCTAGCTTTTCTAGCTCTTTTGGTTTTGTCTTTAGTTTTTTTAGTTTTGTCATTTCTAGGTTGCATAAAAAGAAAAACTAAAAATTGAGCATAGTTATCGCATGGTTCAAGCTCGTTAAAAAATAAACCTACCTCTGAGCATATGATATCTCATGGTCCAAGCTTGTTAAAAAATAAACCTACCGTTGAGCATAGTTCCCCACAGTTCAAGGTCGTTAAAAAATAAACCCACCTTCGGTAAATAACCTTTGTGATTGCCATGCTACCAGCCTTTTGAGCATTGTTTGTGTTCCTACCATCACCTCCATCCTTTTGGCCGATCATATTCTTCCACTTGATTGCTTACCCTTTTGAGGAACCGCTAAGATGAGTGGTCCTATTAGCCAACCTCTTCACATCGCCATGTTTTGATAAGTTCCAAGCTTACCTGGAACCAGTTGCTACTCTAAACGCCACTCGTTCCTAAAAAATGAGTCTCCTTTAAACTCTTTTCAGACTCATTAAATGTGAAAATATTTTCTAGCTATTGGCATTCTAGCTTGCTAAAGTGATTGGAAGTGTCATCCCTCCTATATGCTTTAATCTTTTTCGGACCTGAGGGATTATCTCACGAAAAAGTACAAGTGCTTGTCTTTTCGGCTTGCTAAAGTGATCGAAAAGTCATCCCTTTTGTATTATTTTATCCTTTTTCGGACTTAAGGGATTATGCTACGAAAAAGAACTACTAGAGTTTCCTTTACGTCCCTTTTCAAAATCTCTAAACATGAAAAGGACCGAGTTGTCATTGTCATTAAACTCGTTAAAACAATAGCAACAAACTTGTCCACCTAGACAAGAATGAGTTTCAATGTTATTAGACTCGCTAAAATATAGAAACAGGTTTGCCCTAAGGGAAAATTATAGAACAAGCATATGTTATCCTCCTCAATCTTGAAAAAAATAAAGAGGTATTGGTCAACAATGACTGGGGAAAAAGGGAAGAAAGCTTGAAGAATTTTATGGTAGCAGGACTCTCTTGAACATGACACTTTCACTCTGTCACCTTGATTGTGTCAGATTGGGTTATTCCATTCAGTAGTCATTTCACCATTAGTATTCCACACCATCTATCTGTTGGGGTTAACACTACCAATCCACCTCAGTGTCGCCAATATGTTCAAGAGAAGTCATGCAATTGAGAAACCACCATCCAGTTAATGCCTCATCCACTGCAATACCTTCACCCTCCATTTTTCATGACCACCATTCCTAAACCTTGTGTCGTCAAATCGTTTTCATCTCCAGAAAACAATTTGCTTCGTTTCGTGTCATAGATGTGGGATACATGAAGGCCATCCTACGATGGGTCACTTCTTGTTTACATCAGCTCATTATCCAAGAAGTTGACTTCGAAACAACCCTTTCAGTACTTTGAAGCTTGCATGCCTCAATGGAAAGTTTCCCACTTCCGGCGATAGGTTGACATCAATGGCCTTCAACCAAAATATTTTTTGTGGTCTTTGACATCAGATCATATATTCACACCACGTGACTTGTACTATAGTACCTTGAGGGTCATCATCGTTATCGGTGATTCCTCTCGCGTCTGTTAACAACTCACATTATTGGCTGGTAATCAGGCAATGTCTTTCCATGTTCAACTTCAGAACATCTCTTCACATGGATTGACTTGTACTCAAGCGAAGATTGAACGAGATTGAAGACCTTAGATCTAGTTTCATCCATCTAGGTTGTGATATATTCAGGGATATAAAGACATCAAATGTACACAGAAGCTACACAGATGGTCATCTGAGCCAAGGATGATCACCAGTCTACAACTGCAGATGATTATCTGTTCTATGTACATGAAATGAATTTATAAAATTGAGCATGGGAAGGCCCACCTCAACTAGATCATGAAAATAATATTATGATGATGATTTATTGTCTTGTATCTTATATAGGTCACCTTCCAGTTTTGAAAACCTCAGATCCTCATGATAAAGCATTTCACCCGACATCAAAGTTTTACGACTTCATGCTTAAGGGGGCAACTATTATATACATATTTGGGCACTACAACCCAAATATCATATGTCGATAAACTAGGGCTCTTTAACCCCTAAAATTGTTGTTTCATACCCTAAAGGATCATGGTCAACTGATTACATCATTCCCCAAAAGTTCCACCTGTAAAACCATCCAGAACTAGCCAAAACAGGACCATATTGACTGCTCCACTCTCAGGGTGCGATGCATACTGACTCCTACACTAGCCAGATGCAATACATACTAATAAGGCCTTATGTAGGGTGCGATGAGCAAGGATGGACAAATGTCCGAGGCAATTTGCTAAGTGGATGCTCATGGAATCTTCTAGAAACTTCTCCTACGACACTTGCCTCTCCAAATTCACCCAAGGATGAGTAAGATATCCAAGAAATCTCCAAGTGGAACTGAAAAGAACAAGTGGAATGAAACTAATCAAAAACCCAGAGGTGACTCACATCGTTGCACACATCTATAAACAGATCCCTCATCTGAGAGATCTAGAGGCGGGAATTTTGTAATTTGCAAGGAAGTGCTAATAGTTTGTGGTTGAGAAAGAGCATTGTATTGTTAGTGCAATCTTGCTTTTCATGATATGAAGAGGGCTTTGATGCTGGGAGGATGATGCTGTATCAGATAGCTAGGTTGTAACTCTCCCTTCTATTTAATAAAGTTTTTTGAGTTTTCTTCCATACAACTGTGCAATTGTGAATGTTATTATTTGTGAATGCTATTGTATGTTCATTGTATTTTTGATTCTATAATGTTTATGATATAATAGATCAAGATGCTTTGACGGTGTTTTGTTGCTGTGTTTCTACAGGTATTCTCTAAGCGGGATAAGTAGGAGAGGAGTTGCAAGCTTTGTCAAGGGGGGGAGAGATCAAGCAAGGAGTTAAGAGGAAGATCTAGGTTGGTTCCTTCGCCTCTCTCTTATCTATCATACATAGAAGAAATCCCAAATTGCTTTGATTGTTTGTTTCTAGGATAGCTACCAATCCTAAAGGGCTAGTCGATTGAAAAGATACTAGTTTTCCTGGAAACAAAATGGTGACTCCACTGGGGATCGAATATATGTTTGTTTGTTATTGTTGTTTACTTTATAAACTATAGACGGAGCCTGAAGTTAGCCAGATAGCCTTTGAATTGCTCTTCCTTTGCAATTTCATAGTAGATGAATGTTGCTTCAGTCAATCTCCGGTTTCGTTTATCAATTGAACATTTGAGTTACAAGCATTCTAGATGCCCTTTTGGAAACTCAGTAACCTCCCAAGATCATTCCTCTATACTTTTCTCTTTAGTATCCATCATAGCTCAGCTTAAATCACTGAAATCAGTGGTAATTTTGAGCCAAAACCCACCTCAGTTGCACTCCCTGGCCCATCGCACTGTCTGTCACTATCAACCAGTATGTATCGCACCTCCCGAGCCTAAAAAGTGTGATTCATCCCTGTTTTTGTGAAGCGCAAGTGCGATGACTGACTGAGCCTATTTTCCTTCTTGAAATTTGGGTTTTTTGTCCTTGTTTTCAGCTACGTCTAGTTGATTTGCTACTTATGAACAGTGCCTCATTACTTAAGCCTACTTTCATTACATAGATCAGCCTCCATTGATTAGGATTAGTAAATGTTTTTATGTATTTGTCCATCATTTACAATCCTTTGTTGAAAATTGTTGAAATTGATCTATCGTTTTGGTACGAAAGTGTCGTAACTGTTGTTTTGTGTCAAAAAGAGAAGTGTCATCGAGTCTTCCTTCTTTGAATAGTCACCTAACAACGCTTTGGAACCTAACGCAACACATCTAGAGGTCTAGGCTAGAGACGTGTTCCGGCATTGTAAAATCTAGTAACTATTGTTTTTGTTGAAGGTTGGGTGATTCCTCCTCTTTGATACGACAAGTGCTAGCACGGACTTGTACTCCCCGTACTGTCGAGTATATATTGGGAGACCACAATAGGCTTACATACTTTATCCATAGGAATCTGTGTTTGCCACCCTATCGATCATAATGCACTGAACACAACATTCAGGAATATTGACTACCGTACATAAGTCCTTGGCAATTTCATTTTAATTTATCACCAAGGTGTATATTGCAGTTTTGTGATTGGTTTGGTAATCCCTCTCTCTAGATTTCCAGAGTAGTTACTTTCATTCCTTTTCAACTCTTTAAAAGAAAAGGTCCATCTAAGCACTTGTCACTTTAGGCTCATTAAAAATTGAAGGGGACTAGAGTCATCTTTAGCTTTTTCTCGACTCTTAAAAATTGAAAAAGCAAAGTTGTGTCAAAGCGTCATTAAAATTTATTGAATTTGGAATAACATCCCTCTTCCTTCGTTGATCTTAGGTTGAGATAATGGAGCCCACTAATCAAGGAATCCATTTTGAGGGGAATCCGAGTACATTTTCTTCTTGGGGAAATATTGGTGCTCTGTATATGGCTACATTGTCCCTTCTGGGAATCACAATTGACCTGCCAGTCTAGCTATTCTCAACCTCCGTCATTCAAAATATTGTGATTCCTCCGCAATAAAATCAACATCCAATCGATACTGAAGTTGACCCTTCACCTTTCTCTTCATTTGTTTCTCCCTCCCCTTCTTCCTCTTCGCTTGGTGAAAGCAATGATGCTAGTAACCAGGTGGCTTAGAAGAAGAAGAAGGTAAAGGAGAAGAAGAAGCCAATTCAGCAAGGGGGAAAGCATGAGTCATTTGTTTAAAATCCATACACTAAACTTTCCAAACCCAGATCTCCATGCATAATTTGTAGTGGAGACCATTTCCATCAAGAATTTCCATGCATTCCTCAGATCTTGTGAGAATGGCCCCCCGGTTCACACCAATAGGTGTGATAAACCTCTGGTGCTCATGTTGACAACACACCATCAACTAGTAATAAACATGGGCAGAAAGGAAATGTAAAAATTCCATGTAAGTTATGTGAAGGGAACCATACCCTTCCCTGTTTTCCTTTTTTCGATGAAGCCAAAAGAGTCTTGCATAGCCGTCCTGCTTCACCACAACGACATCCATCTAGATACAGGAAACTATGCCCAAGTCCTTTACTAGTTGAAAATCCGACTGACATGACTCAACCATCGGTCGAATCACCTATCGCTGAAAGTGAATCTTGTGAGTCCATACCGGACCAAAGTCAACAAGTGGAGATGGCAGTCGACCCAGGTTTACCTTCAGAATATCATACCCTTCGCCGAGAGAGTGAGAATGATACCGTTTAAATTCTTTTTATCACTTCAGAGTTTAATGAACTTGGGGGCAATCCGCCCATTCCTTCACAACATGAAGAGAATCCCCCAGTTCCTGCGACTCAAGGGATTAATTCAACAGTCTATTCAGTACCCCCTCCAAGTAGTCTAGTCACTTCTTTTGATTAGAATTGACAAGCAAGATCCTGCCTTCCTTCTAATGTACCATTTTGGATCATAGTACAAGTTTACAAAATGATTGTGTCTAGCACTATCATAGATGAAGGGGCATCAGTGAGTATCCTTTCCTCAACTGCTTGGAAAGCACTTGGTTCTCCATCGCTTATGCCTATCACACAAAATTTGTCGGGCTTTAACAAAGGGAGCAGTCAACCATTAGGGATCCTTCCTAAGTTACCGATTACTTTGGGAAGGAAAACCATTCAGTTGAACGTGATTGTAGTCCAAGGACCACTAGATTACAATCTAATTCTTAGACGTGACTATGTATATAACATGGAAGCTATTGTTTCAACACTCTTTCAAGTAATGTGTTTCCCACATGAAGGCAAAATTGTCACTGTTGACCATCATTCATTCCTCGATTCGAGCATAGCTCCAAGTCGATCATCATCCCTAAATGGTCCTTTTGCGTCGAGAGTGTCTCTTCAAACTTCATTCCATCCACTTTATTGTGGGGAGTAGTCCGGAAAATGCAACGGAGCTTAGGGGGCATGCACCCTTGCCTATTTGGTAGATGAACCCAACAGAAAAGATCGGTTTCCCTGTAAGTTAAGTGATTGGTATGACACACCATTCACCTTTGTTTATTTGGCGGACAAAGCCAAGAAAGTGTTTTGTCTAACTGCTGACAAAAACCATCCTGCTTAACCACAATGATTTCCATATGGTTACTGGAGACTCTCTTTTTCATCATGCTGGGGGCATGCAAACCTTTTTCGATTTCATTTTTTAGATTTTTAGCTTTTTAACTTCTTAGGTTAGGTGATTGGCATAACCCACCATTCACCTTTGTCCACACTGCGGATGAAGCAAAGGAAGTGTTTTGTCTGTTCCGTGGATGAAACCATCCTAACTAACCTCAGTAGTTCCTTAGTTTTTTTTAGTTTTTCTAGCTTTTTTAGTTTTGTCTTTTCTAGTTTTTTTAGTTTTGTCATTTCTAGCTTGCATAAAAAGAAAAACTAAAAATTGAGCATAGTTATCGCATGGTTCAAGCTCTCTAAAAAATAAACCTACTTCTAAGCATATGTTATCGCATGGTTCAAGCTCGTTAAAAAATAAACCTACCGCAGAGCATAGTTCCCCACGATTCAAGCTCATTAAAAAATAAACCCACCTTCGGTAAATAACCTTTGTGATTGCCATCCTACCAGCCTTTTGAGATTTGGTTGTGTTCCTGCCATCACCTCCATCCTTTTGGCCGATCATACGCTTCCAATTGATTGTTTACCCTTTTGAGGAACAGCTACGACGAGTGGTCCTATTATCCAACCTCTTCACATCGCCATGTTTTGAGAAGTTCCAAGATTACCAGGAACCAGTTGCTACCCTAAATGCCACTCGTTCCTAAAAAACGAGTCTCCTTTAAACTCTTTTCAGACTCGTTAAATATGAAATTATTGTCGAGCTATTGGACTTTACATCTCGCTAAAGTGATTGGAAGTGCCATCCATCCTGTATATTTTAATCTTTTTCGGACCTGAGGGATTATCTCATGAAAAAGTTCGAGCGCTTGTCTTTTTGACTTGCTAAAGTGATCGAAAAGTCATCCCTTTTGTATTATTTTATCCTTTTTCGGACTTAAGGGATTATGCTACGAAAAAGAACTGCTCGAGTTTCCTTTTCGTCCTTTTTAAAACTCTCTAAACATGAAAAGGACCAAGTTGTTGTTGTCGTCAAACTCGTTAAAACAATAGTGACAAACTTTTCCACCTAGACAAGAACGAGTTTCACTATCACTAGACTCGCTAAAATATAGAAACAGGTTTGCTCGAAGGGAAAATTATAGAACAAGCATATGTTATCCTCCTCAAGCTTGACAAAAATAAAGAGGTACTCGTCAGCAATGACTGGGGAAAAATGGAAGAAAACTTAAAGAATTTTATGGTAGAGGTCACTCTTGAACATGACACTTTCACTCTGTCACCTTGATTGAGTTGGGTTGGGTTATTCCATTCACCGGTCATTTCACCATTGGTATTCCCCACCATCCAGTTAATGCTTGATCCACTGCAATACCTTCACCCTCCATTTTTCATGACCACCATTCCTGAACCTTGTGTCGTCAGATCATTCTCACCTCCAGAAAATCATTTGCTTCGTTTCGTGTCGTAGATGTGGGATACTTAAGGTCCTCCTACGATGGGTTACTTCTTGTCAATATCAGTTCACTATCCAAGAAGTTGACTTAGAAAAAACCCTTTCAGTACTTTGAAGCTTGCATGCCTCAATGGCAAGTTTCTCACTTCCGGCTACAGGTTGACATCAATGGCCTTTGACCGAAAGATTGTGTGGTGTTCGACATCGAATCAGATATTGACACCATGTAACTTGTAGTATAGTACCTTGAGGGTTATTATCATTATCGGTGATTCCTCTCGTGTGTGTTAACAACTCACATTATTGGCTGGTAATTAGACAATGTCTTTCCATGTTCGACTTCAGAACATCTCTTCACATGGATCGACTTGTACTCGGGCAAAGATTGAACGATATTGAAGACCTCAGATCTAGTTTCGTCCATCCGGGCTGTGATATATTCAAGGATATAAAGACATCAAATGTACACTGAAGCTACACAGATGGTCATCCGAGCTAGGGATGATGACCCTACATATGAAGAATCACCAGTCTGCAACTGCAGATGATTATTTGTTCTATGTACATGAAATGAATTTATAAAATTGAGCATGGAAATGCCCACCTCAACTAGATCATGAAAATTATATTATGATGATGATGTATTGTATTGTATCTTATACAGGTCACCTTCCAATTTCGAAAACCTTGAATCCTCATGGTAAAGCATTTCACCAGACATCAGAGATTTATGACTCCATGCTTTAGGGGGCAACTGTTATAGACATATTTGGGCACTGCAACCCCAATCTTATATGTCGATAAACTAGGGCTCTTTAACCCCTAAAAGTGTTGTTTCATACCATAAAGGATCATGGTCAACTGATTACATCATTCCCCAAAAGTTCCACCTGAAAAACCATCCAGAATTGGTCAAAACAGAACCATACTGACTGCTCCACTATCAGAGTGCGATGCATACTAACTCCTATACTAGCCAGATGTGATGCATACTGATGAGGCCTTCTGTAGGGTGCAATGAGCGAGGATGGACAAATGTCCGAGATAGTTTTCTAAGTGGATGCTCATGGAATCTTCTAGAAACTTCTCCTATGACACTTGCCTCTTTAAATTCACCCATGGATGAGTAAGAGATCCAAGAAATCTCCGAGTGGAACCAAAAACAACAAGTGGAATGACACTAATCAAAAACCCAGAGATGACTCACACCTTTGCACACATCTATAAATGGATTCCTCATCTGAGAGATCTATAGGCTGGAATTTTGTAATTTGCAAGGAAGTGTTGATAGTTTGTAGTTGAGAGAGAGTATTGTAATTTTAGTGTGATCTTGCTTTTCATGAGGTGAAGAGGGCTTTGATGCTGGGAGGATGATGCTCGATCAAACAGCTGTGTTGTAATTCTCCCTTCTATTTAATAAAGTTCTTTGAGTTTTCTTCTATACAACTGTGCAATTGTGAATGTTATTATTTGTGAATGCCATTGTATGTTCATTGTATTTCTGATTCTACAATGTTTATGATATAATAGATCAAGATGCTTTGATGGTGCTTTGTTGCTGTGTTTCTGCAGGTATTCTCTAAGTGGGATAAGTAGGAGAGGAGCTGCAAGCTCTATCAAGGGGGAGAGAGATCAAGCAAGGAGTTAAGCGAAAGATCCAGGTTGGTTCCTTCGCCTCTCTCTTATCTATCATACATAGAAGAAATACCAAATTGCTTTGATTGTTTGTTTCTATGATAGTTGCCAATCCTCGAGGGCTTGTTGATTGAAAAGACACTAGTTTTTTCAGAAACAATATTTATAGGTGGGGACAAGTGATGAGATGTCGAGGAAATTCATATCATTTTGGATGTACTTGTGTAAAAAGTTGGAGTACCTAAGTACCAAATTATTCTTAGAATCCATGATACCCAGTTTCTTGCGAAGGGTATGAAAATTATTTGTGAACTATGGCATATATTGGTCCCTTCCCTACTACAGTGTGGTCCACTTTATGTATTTATCTTCATAACTCTC
Source organism: Pinus taeda (assembly GCA_000404065.3). NCBI lineage: Eukaryota > Viridiplantae > Streptophyta > Pinopsida > Pinales > Pinaceae > Pinus > Pinus taeda. The sequence continues at coordinate 29,838 of APFE030227344.1, read as the reverse complement.
GATAGAGTAATATTTTTCCTTGATGGCATCTCGAAAATAATTCTAAGTGGATGTGACTGAAAATAGTGATGGTTCACTCTCGTCCATCTATTCCCTACAAGTCCTTGACATGCAGGGTGGCTTTGATGAGTGAAAAAGTAATATTTCTCCTATTGGAAAAGTCATGAACCGAAAAATATCCTTCCAACATATTTAACCATCTATCTACGACATCTACATCGATTTGGCCTTCAAATATGGGAATTACAAAGTCGACATGTACCTTAAAAGGAGTAATGCCTCTAGAATGGCTGGTGGATAAAGGTGTGTCACCTATGAGTAATTGTCAAAGGATATGGGCAAAGTTATCCATCATCGCATTCCTTTGTCGCTCAACCTGAGAAATATTTTAAAAGAATCTCCTGCTCCATTTTCTTTCTTTTCTTTCACCATGGGAGGTCGTCGGGGTTTGTGAGGCTGGTTTTACAAAGGCTCAACCAGTTTGATCCCTAACTCCTTATAACCTGACCTCGTTGGGGACATGCAAAGAAAAATAGAGAAAGACGAGACCGCTCTGATACCATTGATATGGACTTATATAGGAACCCAACATAATGCAAATACAATCATAAACACCAAGACACAGTAGAAATAAAACTTCATTTCATTAAAATCAAAGAACTGAAATATGCTTACATACATAATGGAAATAAACTAACTAGGGCGATGGTAGCTTATCTCTGAGAAGAAATGTGATGGATGCATGCCTTTGAACTGTGTTTTAATGAGGCTCAAGGTCCTTTTTGTTATTGATTAACAAAGAAAAACCTTAAACAAAAAAAAATATTAACCCCAAGAGATGGAAGACTAAGAGTTTGTGGGCACCATTGGGGTTAGTTGCGCAACCAACATCCCACGGTCATAACTTGGTCATATGATATCCATTTGGCACATATGATACCTCATTGGAAACATCTCTCTGATTACTACGGGATTTTCCATAGGCCCTTGCTTATGGCTATGGGCCTATTGAGGACCTCAAAAAAATGTCGTTTAGGGGGTCAAAACAAATCTAGAAGTTCATGACCCAAAAAAATGCTAAAAATAATAAATGTTGCTATAATCAGGGAAGCATTTGAAACTAACTAGAGGTATCGGTGGGTGGCCACCAATATCCACCTATATCACTCTACTATAAATGAAAAGCATAAATTTTATATCACATTTGTGCATTATGAAACTGATTATGAAAAGCACATAAGAATACTTAACTATCCCCTCCTCAAACAAATAAAGATTGAAACACAATTAGATGAACATAATTGAGAAATTTATCTACCCAATAAACTTTGAGATTAGAGTGAATCACAATAGAAAATAAAATTGAAACATTCATTTAACGAAAAATATTTGACAAATTCATCGACTACAACTGAAATTTGACATTAATGTAAAATTTAATATCAAATTACAACTACTGAGTAAAATTTATCTACTACTAAACTTTTGAGATTAATATTAATAACACGTGTAAGTTCTTAGATATAAAATGACAAGCACATATTAAGACTTTCTCGTCTTTTGTTCAAGCATCTACGATCAAAACATTCCCTTGAGCCAACTGATTGGAAAAATCTTCATAATTTATTACATGTTGGAATCCTTGAGAGATAAGACCATGAATCCATGATATGACTTACCTCATTGTAGAGAATTATCGAAAAAATGTGTCCTGTAGAGGGTATGATTCTGGAATACCCTCTTAAGAACCCTATGAAAAATACTGATACCTTGAATTAATTATCAGTGATCGGAAAATTTCCTTCATTAACCCCTGAGGTTCTTGCAAACAAAGAGAAAATTATTAATTAACATAATAATTTCAAAACCTCTTATAATAACTTAGAAAGGAACGATTAATCTAATATCTATGACAAATTTAACTCCGGAAAAAACCTAGGAAGCTCTGTTAGTAGGTTATTCATCGAAGGAAAATACAAAGTTAATCTTGCCTGCAACATGTTGTTTGAAGAGATTCCCAAGAATTGGGATGGAAATGATTACCATATTGAACGGTCTACTACCCTAGAAGAAATACAAGGATTGATACTCAACAAGAAGCTCATGTCTCTACAAGCTCCACTTAATGTCATGGCTCCACAACATCCCATAGTACTCAATGTTGCCCCTCGTCAGCGAGTGTACTCCCAATTGAAATATAACAAAAGTGAAAAATAATCATGAATATGGAATATAAGAATCATGATAATAAATGAACTCCTTTTTATTAAGTGATTCTTTTCCTTTGATAATATTCACATTTATGAATATATTTTATTAAATTAATAAAAAATAAATAAAGCAATAATAATTTACTTTCTTAATAATAATTTTATATTTTCTATAATTTTGTTTATTTCTTAGAGAATAATAACATTATTGTATTTAGATCAATTAAATGGCTAATAAATATCCATAAATATTAAAACATTATTCCATAATAACACTATCATCATAAAAAACCATAATATTTAGCTAAATTATAATTTTAATTTCAAATTATTAGTTGATAAATAAGGTAAATCATCATGATGACTTTGTGATATATGAAATTTTATTTAGACATTATTTAGAAAATTTTGGCACCTAATCATGCATTTATATATTTACATCAAAGGTGTCCCTTTTTTAAATTGGTCGAGTTAGGCATTAGTCTACCCTTTTCATCTCAGTTTGACATCTTCCATGTGTTGTTTTTCCCATTAAATGACATATGTTCAAAATTTGATGTATCCATGAACAAGGAGAGGAAACAAATCAGTCAAATAATATAATATTTGCAAAGTGTGACATCATAAATTTCTAATCCGAAAAGTTTTTCAAGAATTAGCCAACAAAAGTTAAAAATAGTTTCACTTATGCTATATACCTATTGATCTAAAGATAACTAAGTGTTCATTTTATGCACTTTTCTTGCGTTACTACAATATACAAAAAAAAATATGCAACTTCCAATGCTTAAACATGCAAGGACTCAAAGAGGACTTGAAGGAATGATTTGATATATATTTTTCCATCTAAGGAATGACGTTTTCTGCAAATTTTCATAAAATTATAAGCCATTAGTTAGCATTTATAGAAACACCTTAATCAATATTTGTCATATAATAACGACTCTTTGCATTCATTCTGTATATTATTATGAGTTATTAATATTTCACAATAATGAATAACTTTCCTTCCATAATAGGAAGAAAGCTCGCATTTATCAATAATTTTATATTTATAAAAAAATATTCAATTTTTTATATTAATAAATATTTTAAATCAATAATGATTATTAATTAGATTTTTTTTTTTAAAATAACAATATATAGAAATGAAATGAAATGAATTTAATATTTTTTCAAAATTATTATTCTTTTAGATAAAATATTTAAAAAATAAATCATTATTATAGATTTAGTCGTAGTTGGACTTGGAAAATCTAATCTCGTGCTTGGCAACAAGCCCCATGTCCTTATCATTTAAGCTCTGCGATCCTAGCCAAATGTCAGAATCAATATATTGATCACTAGATCAGAGCCGTAGTGGAATTCAATTGACAACTGGCTTTTGTTGGGTCTCTCGAGGTCAAGGAAGTATGGGGATCACATCATGTGTAGTTCGAGTACACATTCAAGAAAAATGGCAAGAACTCCTCGTGCTCTATGCATCTTGTTGGTTTCACGCTCCTTTAGCCTTCCCGAGAATTCTTGAAAAACAATGTTATAAACATGAAGCAACAATATATCGTCATGTTGTGCATCTATAAAATAGCCCAATTTTATTTTCATGATGACCTTGACAGAAGTAACTATTGATGTGTACCATTACTTGTGAATGAGAATGACCATTGGTTTTGAATTACTTTCAACTCGAACCAAGAATGTCTTCCATCCATCACTCGCATATTTAGCCAACAAAAAATTGACACACACATAACACTAATAACAACAACAACATCATCATTATTGATTTTCTTAGGATATCTAGAGAAACCATTTTGAAATTTTGTTTCACTGCCAATGAAACTCAGTTTATAGAACAAAAACCCTTAAACAAAATAAAAAATAGATACAGATTATAAGTAATAAATATATCATTGGCGAGTCACAAACATTATTTCTCAATACGACAATGTGATGGAAATGTTTACCAACTACAAATGTCTTTCCATAATGTGATGGAAATGTTTACCTACTATAAATGTCTTTCTGTAATGTGATGAGTTTTTCCAATGCTTGAAATACAACGTCAATGGCATTGATATGCATCTCTTAGGTCTTCCCGTGATAAGCACATCAGTGTCAAAGAAACATTGTAGTATGCATTCACACTATGTTGATTCTTGAAAACACCAATTATTATTTTGAAACTTTATATTTAAAATTAAGCACAGCTTAAGATTTAGAATTTTTTTAATTACAAATTTTGTTTGCATGTAAAGTTTTAGTAAAAATGAATATTTTCTTTCATCATTATGTTGAATGTAATCAAATTTATTTAGTTATTTGTATTTTTGCACCGATACTGCGTCTACTGAGTCTAGAGGCACATTATATAGCACAGTATGACCTTGATGTGTAAGTATGTCACTTCCTCAATTTTTTTATTTTTTTTAGTTATTGTTGACCATTCTTAAATTATATATAACTTTGTAATAGTATAAATGGACTAAGATTATTTATTAAAATATAACTAGGTATTTGAATGGATAGTAAATTATCTTATTCTTTTAATATTTCCTTTATCATATATGTGAATTTGAATGGATCATAAAATTAACTTTAACAAAAAAATTACCACATTAACATTCCAAGCAATGTAAAATTTTAAATATTTTTACTCTTTAGTAAGGTGAATGTCATTTCTTAAATCAAAGGTAAAAGGTTAATTCAACACAAAAGATGGAAAATCTTGCCCCAAAATATTTTAATATTTACTTTTGCACAGTAGATCTCATGCAAACATGTAAAACTCAAAAAAAAAAATTATTTAGGTGAAGCCTATGGGTCAAATGTCATTTTAATACCATTCCCTAAATACCATGGTCCAAATACCATATTTATAAAATAGGTATGGTAAATAAATAAAAATAAAAATAAACTTCTTTTTATATTTACTCCATAATTGGCTTTATATTTATGAACACTCAAAAAGGATGTTTTTATTTTAAATGCCTTATGGCCACATTATTGTTAATTCCATGCAAAAATATTATTACCCTTATATTCATATTAAAAGAATATTATATTAGTTTATTTGTTAAATTATATTCATATTAATATATTATAATTTTAATATTATTAAATTTATTAATTTAGATTAATACAAACATTAATTTTTTATATTATATATATATAAATCTATCATTATATATGTTAACTCTAGATTTATATGGGAGTGAAGAAAAAAGTCATAGAGTGATAGAGGTGGAGAGATAGGGGAGTCACAAAGGAGAGATTTAGATAAAATAAAGGAGAGGGGAGAGGGGAGAGGAGGAATGAAGAGAGAGAGAGACCGAGTGTAGTGAGAGAGGTGGAGAAGGGTAAGAGGCAGAGAGGTAGACACAAATATGTAGAGGGGAGAGAGGGAGGGAGATAATGAGATGATTGGAGGGTAGAGAGAGAGAGAGAGATTGGGGAAGAGACCTGGAAGTAGGAGAGGAAGGGGGGGATAGGAAGGATGAGAGAGAGGAATTGAGAGAGAGGAGGAGAGAGGAAGGGATAAAGAGATGGAGTTGGAGGGGGAGAGAGGGAGGGAATAATAAATGCATAGAGAGTAGTAAGTGGAGAGAGAGAGAGAGAGGGAGTGAGAAGGGAGAGATTGAGTGTATGTATGTTTAATGGGTGAGATAAAGAGACAAATAAGGGGAAAACGAGAAGGGGGGAGAGGAGGAGAGAGGGAGGGATAAAGTAACATAGTTGGAAAAAGAGAGCAGGGAGGGGGAAAAGAGAGATAGAGGGAGTGATGGGGAAGAGAGAGGGAGGTAGGAGAGAAAGGGGAGAGAGGAAGGATGAGAGAGAGTACTTGAGAGAGAGGAGGATAGTGATGGGGGAAGAGAGAGGATTGGAGGTCAAAGAGATAGAGATAGAGAGACAGTGAGTGATGGGGGAAGAGACGGGGTGGTAGGAGAGAAAGTGAGAGAGAAGAAGGACTAGAGAGAGGAGGAGAGAGGGAGCGAGAGACAGAGAGGGAGGGTTAGAGAGATGAATTTGGAGGGTGGTAGAGGGAGAGAAGAAGAAAGACACACACAGTGAGAAGTGGAGAGAGAGAGGGAGTGACAAGGGAGAGATGGAAAGAAAGTCTGCATGTTTAGGTGTAAGATAAATAGACAAATAAGGAGATATGGAGAGAAGGGGGGAGAGAAGGAGACATAAGGAGAGAGAGAGGGATATAGTAACATATTTGAAGGGTAAAGGAGAGAGAGAGAGATAGCGAGAGAGAAAGTTGGGAGAGAAAGGGAGAGAGAGGAAGGGAAGAGAGAGGATCTGAGAGAGTGGAGAGATGGAGGGAAAGAGAAATGAAGTTGGATGGGGAGAGAGAGGTAGATAAGGAAAAATACATAGAGATAGAAAGGTGGAAAGAGAGAGAGGGATATTATGAGGGAGGGATAAATATATAGATTGGAGAAAGAGAGTGCATGTTTTGGGGGTGATATAGAAAGACAAACTCAGATAGAGATTTGATGACAGGTGAAGAGAGGGAAGAAGAGAGGGAGGGACAAAGAGATTGATAAATATCGAGTGAGAGAGTGTGTGTGTTTGGGGTGATGAGATAGAGAGACAAATAAGGAGAGATGGAGGGAGATATAAATATAGATGGAGGGGGGAGAGAGAGAAGAAAATGTCTTGCACTAGATGCATTGATTTTAGTGCAGATGGAGATTTCTAATCCTATTTGATTGCTTGTACTAGATGCACTGATTTTTGTGTAGATGTTGATTTCTAATGATATTTGATTGCTTGCATTGAATGCATTGATTTAAATGTAGACGATTTCTAATTTTATTTGATTGCTTGAACTAAATGCACATATTTTAGTGTAGATAGTGATTTCTAATCCTATTTGATTGCTTGCACTAGATGCGTTGATTTCAATGTAGATGTTAATTTCTAATTGTATTTGATTCCTTCCACTAGATGCTTTAATTTCAATGTAAATTATTTCTAATCCTATTTGATTTCTTTCACTAAATGGGTGATTTATAATCCTATGTGATTGCTTGCAGTAAATGCATTCATTTGAGTGTACTTGTTGATTTCTAATCCTATAAAGCTTAGTGTGATGCATTGGTTTGAGTGTAGATGTTTATTTCTAATCTTAAGTGATTGTTTGCATTAGATGCATTGATTTCACTGTAAAAATTGTTTTCTAATACTATTTGATTGCCTACATTAGATGTGTTGATTTGAGTGTAGATGTTGATTTCTTATTTGATGTAATTAGATGTATGATGTTAGATTAATTTTAAAGTGATTGGATTAACAATGTGCATTGATTTTAGTGTAAGCACAAAAAATTATTGACAATGTACATTGATTTTTGTATTATAGTAATTCAACTTATTAATATTGGAGAGAAAAAGAGATAAATGATGTTTACTATAACTGCTCGAGGTTAATGTGGTTTACCATTTCAACTGTACTTATCATACAATCATTATGAAGAGTTTACAAAACTAATAAGGGTGACAATAAGAATAGTAGAAGAAAATAGTTTGATATTGATGACCATAAAGAGTAATTGTAACTGAGTACATTCTTATTATTCACATTTTCTATCATTAACACTATTACATTGTCACTTTGCATTCAAAATGTTTATTTCATCATTTTTCATAATTAAATTTATTAACAATATTTATCATTGATTTAAATAAGTAAATTTAAAATTAAAATACTGCCAATAGCATATTTAAAATGATTATATTAATATTATATGTATTTACATATTATTGATAAAATTAATCATATTTTAGGTGTTAACTCCGGATCTATGAAGGGTCCAGAGGATTCAATTCTCTGGTGCAACTTTTCCTCAAATTTTGTACTCAAAAATAATTTTGCACCTCATTCCCTTAGCTTGATAAATTCAGAATTAAAAATAAATCTAATTAATATAAATAAAAAATTATTATTATTTTTGTTATTAAATTTTATTTTATTTTATTTTTTTTAACAAATTAATTATCCTTTCTCTATTCCTTCTCTGTTCTTCTTTACTTTGTTTTTTTTTACACAATTGCTCATATTATTTAGGTGATCCATCTTCCTGTCGCCGGTGAAAACAGGAACCGTCTCGTTCACGGGTTTGGAGGCCTCAATTTTCACATTCATTTCATTATACGAATAAATAATATTTTGGATCAGTGATCTTGCTGAACTTTCAATAGAGTCTCAATTGATATTATTATTTTAATATTATTTGAAATTTTATTACAGAGTTTACAAAATTACCATAGAAATTTAAAGTTAGTTATTTTATGGATTTTATAACAGATTTTTCAATCTCATAGGATTCATAATTGAAGATTTATCGCACTGTACAAAATCAATAAAAAATTTAAAGTCAATGATCTTGTGAGTTTGTGATAGTGCTTTTAATATTATTATAGTATAAAAGTAATTGGAGGTTTCATATAAAGTTTATAATCAATTTTCAATTTAATAGAATTTATAATTAAATATTTATAGTAATGTAAGAAATCAATATAAAATTTAAAGTCAATAATGTTGTGAGTGTGTGTTGAAAAATGCAATTCTTACTTGTTTTAGTTGTGATTTTTACTAAGTAAAGGAGTATGTTCTTAGTAGTTAGGATCTATTTCCTACATTGGTGTGTGGTAGAGATATTTTCTCAACCAAGAGATTGTGTGTCCATGTATATATGTAATTGCATTTGATTAATGAAACAATTGACATTATTATTAGTTTATGACAGTCTTTAATATTACTATTAATGTAAAAGTAATTGAGATTTTGTCATAAAGTTTATAATCAATTTTTGTTTAGAAGCTAAAAAAGAAAAGAACATGAATTATGTTTTGGAAGGAATTTTATTTAGAAAATTTATTAAAAAAATTTCATGAAATGAAAGAAAGACATTCAATAAGGTTAAAAAGAATAAAGATGTTTGTTAGTTAAACAAGTGTTACATAGTAGCTAGTATGTGTCATTTAGTTTAAATATGCTAGTACCTATCACTTAGTTTAAATATATTTAAATTGAAGTATAAAATCACCAAGACTAAAATTTCATATATCTCATTTTGCAACAACAAGATAATTGTATTTAGGTAAGAAAATGTAATAACCTTGGATGCATTTATTATTTATTATCTTTTTCATGCTACCATTGAATATAGTGGTAGTAATTTTGGATATACTTACATTGTGAATTTGATTTGTTTTTCAAGTTGCCAGTTTTCATATTCCCCCATTAAATACATTATATACTAATGGTTGTGTGATATTTTTTTAAGTGTTATATATCCACTTTATAATAAGTATAAAATAAATCATCAATTTTCTTTTTATTAAAATATCAAATAATTATATGTTTTAATTTTTTTATCTTATAATTATGATTAATAAAAGTAATTAATGTGAGTAGTTTTGCGATTTAGGTAATTGAAACCTTTACTGAATAATTACAATTGGAATATTTTTGCACACTAAATGAAGAGTAGCCATAAAATTCCATGTTGTTATGAAAGTTTCATTGCATCTCCTACCGAATTATCATGGCAATAGGAGACTATCATTGCACCATCCCCATAGCCTTCTATAAGTGAGACCCTAGAATAAAATGTAGAAAAATGAATTTAAATATTATTGAATAATAATAAAAAATAAAATTTCAGAAAAATGAATTTAAATATTATTAAATAATAACAACACAATTAAAATATAGACTAAATTCAATTAAAATATAGACTAAATTCAATAACTTTTGGTCAAACATAGATTATTAAGTAGTTAAGGCAAAAGCTAATGCTTATACCCGTCGGGGCAGATCCACTAATATCACATTCTTTTTAAATGTGATTTATTTTATTAGTAAAGTGCTTATGAAATGAAAGTAAAGACATTTACTAACATCAAAATTATTTGGAGTTGTTTATAATGTGATTTTTTGGAGATTTGGTAAAGACATTTACTAACATCAAAATTATTTGGAGTTATTTATAATGTGATTTTTTGGAGATTCGGTAAGGGAATCCTGCTGAAGAAATTGAAGTTAAATCTTGATTTGTTGTGGTTAAAATGGTTTTTTAACTGCATATTTAAATTCAGCACCATGAAAAACCCGAACTAGCTATCGAACTTGGGATTCAAATAAATTACTGCACGATTTTAACCAGAAAAACCCACCAAAAAAGTTTTCAAAAAATCAACAACTCCACATTATTTTATTAATAAATTAATATTTAAACCCTAAAATTATCTCATCCCTGTCCGTGACTGCTCTGTTCAACTTCTTTTAATACTCTGTTCAACTTCTTTTATTATTAAAGTGCTTATGAAATGAAAGTAAAGACATTCACTAAAGCCACAATTATTTTATTGATAAATTAATATTCAAACCCTAAAATTGTCTCATCCCTGTCAGTGACGGCTCTGTTCAAGTTCTTGGCGTTTTCATTTCGTACTCTAAATACCTCATTCATCAATCGAGCATTTGCAATTTTTTAGTTACTATGGAGAAGTAATCGAATTAGAAGCCACATCAAATATCGTTGAACTTTCCAAAGAAGTTTACAATCGTAGTAATTGAGAGCCATGGATCCAGTCTTTGATTTTCTGCAGTCTTCTGTTGCCAGGCTGAGCCAAGTGCTGACTGTGATCCTCCTGCTAATCGGCCTCATCTGCGTGGTGAAACGGAATCGGAGAAAAAGGTTTCCCCCGGGTCCGTCTGGATGGCCTGTGATCGGCAGCCTTCCACTTCTGGGCAACATGCCCCATCACTCACTCTATCAGCTATCGAAGCAATACGGTCCGATCATGTATTTGAAGCTCGGGACAACCGACACTGTGGTCGTCTCCTCGCCAAAGATAGCGGAGGCGTGCCTCAAAACGAACGACCTCAACTTCTCCAACCGGCCAGGCAACTCAAGCGCCAAATACATTGGCTACGACTCCCACGGCCTCGTCTGGGTTCCCTACGGCCCCCGCTGGAGAATGATGCGAAAGATCTGTAACATTCATCTCTTTGGCGGCAAGGCCCTGGACGATCTGCAGCCCGTGCGTGAAGAAGAGGTCGGGATGCTGGTGAAGTCTATTCTCGAACATCAGCGACAAGGGAAGGCCGTGAACCTCGGCGAAGTGCTCAACATCTGCACTGCCAACGTCCTCGGGCAGACTATGTTGAGCAAGCGCATGTTCGATTCCCAGGGGCGTAAGGCCGGCGAGTTCAGACAGCTGGTGGTGGAGCAAACGGATTTGGCCGGTAAGTTTATCATCGGCGACTTCGTGCCCTCTCTGGCTTGGATGGATCCGGAGGGCGTACGGACTAAGATGAAAAAGCTGCACATAAGGATCGATGCGTTCATAAGTAAGATGATAAAGGAGCACCAAATTGCATCTTGCAACGGAGGGAAGGCTGACTTTCTTAGTATTCTTTTGCCTCTTAGAAATGATGCGGATTCCGAAGAAGGAAAGCTCACGAATGATGAGATTAAGGGCCTTTTACAGGTGAGTCTTATTAAATTCATTATATTGAATTTCACAGAAAATACCCATCTTAACCCTCTGTTCTGATCTTGTAAAAACCTATCGAAAATTTTCGAATTTCTAATTTTCCCAAAATTGTTGAGTTTATAAGTTTTACAGGATTAAAAATGAAAAGTTTTTGAGTCTAATATTCTTTCTATTTTCAAATTTCAGAAGCTTATGTTATACTTGCAAGTTATACATGTATATTGTTTAGACCATGTTCAATGCAGGAACGGACACAACTTCGATTACAGTGGAATGGGCAATAGCAGAGCTGATACGCCACCCGAACATCATGAAGAGATGCCAAGAAGAAATAGAATCGGCAGTAAAAGGGGAGAAAAGAAAGGTGAAGGAGTCAGACCTGCGGAACCTCCCGTACTTGCAGGCCGTGGTAAAGGAGACGTTACGGCTGCACCCCTCCGTTCCCCTCCTGGTGCCTAGGATGGCCGTGGAGGCGTGCGAGATAGAGGGGTACTACATACCCAAGAACGCTCGACTCGTGGTGAACGCGTGGGGTATGCACCGCGATCCGGGCGTGTGGGAGAGACCGCTGGAATTTGATCCCGACAGGTTTATTGGTAGCAGTGTTGACGTTAGGGGGAGCGATTTCCAGCTAATCCCGTTCGGCGCAGGCAGACGGATCTGTGCGGGCATGAGCATGGGAATCCGAATGGTTCAACTCATGCTTGCTACCTTACTCCATTCCTTTGACTTGTCTCTCCCCAACGGCCAGACACCCGAGACGCTTGATATGGCAGAATCCTCTGGTCTCACACTGCGCAAGGCAGCGCCGCTGCTCGTTGTTCCCGCCGCTCGTATCCCTTTCCATCTGTACTAGTAATGCAGTCCATTTGTGAAGAGGATAGTGTGGTTTAGATTACAGAGTGTGCATGACTGAATTATGTAAAATGAAAAATTGAAGCTGAAAGTCAATTTTTCAGTAGCTCTAACATAATAGCGCTATCTATCTGCGCCAGACAGTAGATTTCTTCATTTTTTTTGTTTTTTGTTTTTTTTTTAAATCAGAAGGTTGGAGTTAAATCAGAGTTTTTATGGTTAGATTAGCACTATCAAAAATTTAAAGGTCTCTAAAATCTTGATATTTAACCACTATTTTAACCACTATTTTAACCACTATAATTTAGATTTTTAAAGGTTTTATGATAAAATTAAAATTTTTTATGAAATTTTATCATAATTTTGTTCAAATTTCTGTTATTTTAAAAACTAATTTGTAAGTGCTTAACCGTAACCGAAAATTTTGTGCTTTATATTTTTTAGCTTTACGAGTAGACTAAATGGACATTTGATTGTCATGTTTTTGCTTATTTATTGTATTTTTCACATTTTCCCTCATTTACATTTACTTGTGTTTATTATTGGTAGGGTTGAAAAGTGAGTTGTTAGGCCTATAGTGGTTAATGTAGTATTGTATAGTAATTTGCTATGGTATGGTTGTGATAAAATGATTATAATAACATTAGCTTATTATAATAAATTTTTTTGATGAAATAATTATAGTAATAACTGTTTAGTATATTTTAATATAATTTAATGTATAGCGTATGTGTGTTAGAAAACAGATTAAAGGAGAGAGAGTAGTTATGAGAGGAATGGACATATGATTGTCATGTTTTTGTTGGTTTGTATTTTTAATTCTTTTCTCCATTTACATGAGAGGAATGGACATATGGTTGTCATGTTTTTGTTGGTTTGTATTTTTAATTCTTTTCTCCATTTACATTTATTTGTGTTTATTATTCTTAGGCTTGAAATTTGAATTGGGTTCTATAATGGGTAGGTTCGGAATGTGAATTGGGGATATTTTTCCTATAATCATTTATTCAGTGATAGGTGTATATTGCAGAAATTTCATTTTTCTATTTATCAAAGGGCCAGGATTGATTATTGCCCGAACATTCTTCATCTAAGAGTTTGATCCACGAATATAATGAGAAGTGGAAAGAGTCATGGAAACATTGCGGTGAAGGATCGAAGCATTGTCTAAAACCTAAGGGTGAGCATCGTGAAGAGCGAACACCACATTATGAATTGAAATGATTAGATACCAAAGAGAAGAATGACATTTTAAAGATCAAACAAACCAACAGTTTATGGTGTTGCTTAGCTCAGTTTGGTTTTGTATTGCTAGAGTAGTTGAATTTTGTTTGCCTTAGATTGTTTGGATTTCTAATTCAAGTAGAGGGACATATTTTTTCTGGAACACTGCGCATGTTTGCCTCAGACTTCATGGTGAGATATATAGAAAAAGAGCAGGTGATTAGATGCAGACATACAACAATATGAGTGGTGAGATTCTTTTGGTCCTTCGATATCTCTATGAAACTTTTGGTTCTACTTTTATTTAAAAAAAATAAAAATTTCACTTGCAATAACATGGATACGGAATGTGGGGTTGTCTCAACTCATTATAGTGATATCATAAAACTAGCCTTGAAATTGGTAAATGTTTGAATTCTATAGGTGATCATTCTAGTTTTATGCTTACAGCGAATAGATGTAAAAACTCACCGATGATCTTGTCGAATTTCTAGTGAATATTCTGATAGAAATTTGGGGTGGTCTTTAAGTTACCAAGTAAGAGAACACATAGTTATATTTTTTGATATAGAATTTGTTATGAATTCGTTTGAAGATTTAGCTTATTTTCTCATATAATGTCCTATAGAAATAAATACAAATAATTTAGGTTTGTTAAAATAATATGGACTTCCCTAACAATATTCTTTAGGACATTTCATGTTAAGTACAAATTAAGAGGGACAACCTAAAATTGAAGTTCTTTCTTTGTAATTGGATAAAAGTTCCATAGAAGCAATGTAAAGAGAGTGTGAAGAAGAGATAACAAAATAGAAAAATGGCAAAGGAGGAAAGAAAACAAATTTGGTTAAAAGTCTATGTACGAGCAACAATATATGCACATGGAGGTGAGGTCAGATGAAGGGACACTCAGGAAGATTTATTTGAAATATAGAAGATTGCAAGTTGTGAGTTACTATTATAAAGAAATAAAAGGAAAGTACAAGAAAGTGACTACTCGGAGGGAAATAGATAGAAACACTATTTTAATAGTAGTTGGAGTTGAAGTTATTCGGGAACTTGGAAAGCAGGATGGTATTGCATACAAGTTAGCTGCAGTGGTTACCCCGGCCCCGACATACAACATGTTGCGAGTAGGGAAAATGTCGGGAGTGGGAAGGTAGAGAAAAAGGAAAGTAAGAGAAATTGATTGTTCACAATAAATTGATAAAAAAAATATTGTATTGCTAGTCGAAGCTGAATTCATTGAGTAGTTAGAATTTGTGATGGTGTTGCACAAAAGTTAACTGGAAGGGGGACCCCAACCCCGACATACTCGAATAATTTTTTTTAATATAGATATATATATATAATATTATATATAATATATATATATATATATATACAGATATATAATGTTATTTTCCAAGAAGAATTGTTAGTTGAAATGACTTTTTAAAAGAAAAGTGATAGTATTTTCAAAATGCAATATTTTTTCTTAAATTGTCTTAAAATAATGTTATTTAAAAAAAAATGTTTGCAAAGGATATTTTTTAGCATGGTTAATAAGATGCAAGTAAGAGAAAGTGATTGTTGGCACAAAATTTGATAAAATATAATATTGTATTGGTAGTCATAGTTGAAGTAAGTCAAGTAGTCGAAAGCTCCAAGGGTTAGCTCAATCAGTCAAGTCGGGACCTCGCCAGATGGGAGGTCACAGGATCAATTCTCGAAAGCTCTTGGTGTGAGGTCTTGCAGTAGGCCAAGGGGCGTCAACCCAAATTTTTCCGATGGACGTAGCGCCACTCGTTGACCGAAGGTGTCTATGAACCATGTCCAAAAAAAAAAAAGTCGGGTAGTGGAAAGTCCGGATGGTGTTGTGAAGAAGTTAGATGGAGGGGGACCTTGATCCGGTCATGCAACTTAGTTGGCGTACTCGAATGAATTTTATTTTTAGTATTCTTTCTTGGGGTATGTTATTTTTGAAGAATTGTTAGTTGAAATAATGTTTTAAAAGAAAATTAATATTTTCTTTCAAAATGTATTTTTTTAAAATTGTTTTAAACTGATTATACTTTTTTTTTTCTTTTTTCTTTTAACAAATGTTTGTGAAGGATATTTTTAGCATGTTTAATATGATAATTTACATGTTTAATAAGATGAAATTAAGAGAAAGTGATTACTGATATGGAAATTGATAAAAAACAATATTGTATTGGTAGTCGAAGCTGAAGTTAGTCGGGTAGTCAGAAGTTGGGATGGTGTTGTGAATAATTTACTTGGAGGTGGGCCTCGATCCCAATGTACAACGTAGGCAGCATACTCACATAAATTATTTTTGTTTCATTTTTTGTTTTTTTTTTTTTGTTGGTAGTGTTACTTTCCAAGGATTATTAGTTGAAATGGCGTTTTAAAAGAAAAGTGACATTTTTTTTCAAGAATGCAATTTTTTTTAGGTTGTCTCAAATTAATGTTATTTAAAAGAAACATAATTATTTCATTAAATGTTTGTGAAGGATTTCTTTCAACATGTTTAATATGATAATTTTCATATTTAATAATATTGGTAGTTTATAAGGATTTTATCCTTTGCAATGTAACATACAATATTTGGTTTGATTTCAGTAAAGTTGTTGATTGTCTCATGGATCCAAGTATTTGGAAGTTTCTACCATTTGATATTCTTGAACTTATATTTCATTGGCTTCCTTTATTGGTGCTTAAAATTTTGGTTCGTTTGTAAACAATGGAGTATTCTTATTGGAAAACCCAATTTTTCTCGTTTATTGCCATCAATGTTCTGACAAAGAATTTGGATTTATTTCTTTTCCAGTTGGTATCAAGGATAAATGCTTTATTGGATCCTACCTTAATGATAAAGGTTAAATATCTCAGTTGGTCTTTCCCTTTTACACTTTAGATACAAAATTCAATGTACAGTTGGATCGATGATTGTGTTCACTATGCATGGAAGCTCTTTACATTCTAAGAATTATTTCATAGTAAACCCTTTTACCTTTACAAATATTGGAAGCAGAGTATTGTCTTAATGATTCGTGGTTGTTTATCACAAATCATCTGATGCACAAAATGTATAATGCAACACATGATAATAAAGACTAAGAGGTATCTTTGAGCTGAATTCCATTCTAAACGACATGCTTAACTTTACTGAAAAACAAAACATTAGTTAAATATAGAGAAGTAGAAGGTCACCTTATGTGTCGCAGTGAAGGCCACAAGAGTCTTGATGAAACCTTAAAACAAAAGATAGGGCTGAGAGACCGTTTTATTAACGTAAAAGGTTACATGCAGACCACCTCTATGTGAAGGGTCTGAGTGTTCTTGTCAACTCCTAATGTCTTCGAATCTAACCCGTGTTACTATACAAAATGTTGCATGGATGTTGGCAATGTTATTTCTTCTTCTTAGTGTGAGGGTAGCTCGAGGCCCTTATAGGAGGGCTTAACTAGCCTTGCATTTTCAAGTCGAAATTGTAACTATCATTTAATTTGAAGAATTACATTTTATATTTGACATTTGATATTTTGATGTTCTATGTGGTATGAAAACAGGGACTACTAGTCAATCCTATGAATATTCTTGTCATAATATGTTTACCTCCACCAACATCAACATCTGAGTTGAATGGCTTTGGGACATACAAGCTACTATAGAAATTTCATAAAGGGTTATGCGAATATGACGACCCCCTTAAAGAAGATGTTTAAGAAATAAGTAAAGTTTCAATGGAATAAATAATTTCAGTATGCTCTAGATATTTTAAAAGAAATAATGGTCATTGTGCTAATTTTGGTATTTCTAGAATGGGGAGAGGATTTCCATGTTCATGAGGATTCATCATCCATAGCCTTGGCTGGAGTATTATCCCAACTAGGAGAAGGGGATGTAGATCATCCTATTGTGTTTGCTAGCCAAAAATTTTCAACAACTAACCAAAAAAACACCACTATAGAGCAAGAAGAATTGGCAATGGTATATGTGTTATAAAAATTCTAACATTACCTATTAGGATCACACTTGACAATGTATACAAATGATTATGCACTAGCACGTTTGCTCAATAATAGAGTGTTTGGTGGGGAGAACATACAAATGGTTATTTTGGTGACAAGAGTATGAATTCAAGATTGTTGTAAAAATGAGAAGACTCAATGCGAGACCTGATCATTTGTCACGAATTTTGTCAAAGAAGATACTGCCAACCTCAATGAAAATTTTTCAGATGCATAATTATTTGTAGTTGAAATGTTTGATGATTAATTAATAGACATTGTTAAATTTCTTAGTGCAAGAATATCCCAAAAATAATATAAAGTCACAAAAGAAGAAACTAGTGGTGAAGGCCTCATACTATCAACTAATAACAAGATACCTACATAAATTGGCCACATATACCATACTTCGATGATTCATATCAGCACATGAGAGGCCAACGATATTGTCTAAAGCACCAAAGAGAGTTGTAGGAGACCATTATGTAGGGAAGGTTACTCTGCAAAAGATTCTACATGTAGGAAATTGGTAACCCAATCTCTACAAGGATGTTAAGGAATTTTTCCAAAACTATGACATATTTCAGAGGGTTGGGAAGCAATCTAGGAGGGAATAGATTCCATTGTGTCCATAAGTAACCTTGAAGGCACTCGATAAATGGTAGTAGACTTCATCATACCAATCAACAAACTAGAAAAATGACTAGGGGAGAGATACATAATAAGTACAACAGGTAATATGACTAGATGGGTTGAACTAGAACCTATTGATGAATATAGCATAGAGAGAATCACACAGTTTCTATTTGAAAATGTAGTCATGAGATTTTCATTCCCTAAGATACTAATGAGTGATCAAGGTTCTCATTTTTTTAATAAGACAATTGCCACCCTGAAAGAAGAATTTCATATCTATCACCAGAAGAGTAATCGCTATGATTTGTAACCAAATGGCACCATTATGGATTTAAACAAAAATTTGGAAAAAAATATAGTAAAATTTTGCAATGCAAACACAGATGATTAGGTTCTACAAGTTCCAATAATCATATAGGCATATAGGATTGCACGTGAGAAACTGACAAGACAGACACCGTCCAGGCTAGTATATGGGTAAGAATCAACAATTCCCATGGAATTCATATTGCCTAGTTTGCACATTATTGCGATGACAAACTTAATTAATTCTCATCTAATAGAACAAATAATGTCATAGTTTCCACAATTAGAAGAATACCACACATTGGTAGTATCTAATCAAAATGTCCAAAAAGCATGAAAAAAGGTCTAACATGATAGATGCATCAGATAGAATACTTTCCACCTTTGAAATTTGGTTGTGCTCTATGATAGTAAATTTCTAAATAATCGAGTCAAATTTTAGATGCATTAGTTTGGCCCTTATAGCATTAGATGTGTGATAGAGAAAAGAGTTTTCCAATTAGAATAATTCAACAGAGAAATCGTCTAGGGCTTCGTCAATGGGAGATGAGTAAAACTCTATAAGAGTAGCCAACTCACCTTGTAGTAGGTAGACCCACAATGTCAAAAAATAAAATAATAAATAAATAAATAAATAAAAAATAATAATAATATAATAAATTAAATAAATAAATAATAAATAAATAAGTAAATTAATTAATTTAATAAATTAATAAAAAAATAAATAAATAAATAAAATATTAAATAAAAAATAGTAGTAGATTTTGCACATGGATAGAGGATGGATAAATAGTAAGAATGAGTCAAATTGGGGAACAAAAAATGAAAGAACTATTAGGAAATACCATAGTTGGTCAGTTCATATTGATACCATGACCATGGAAAGAATCAAAACACACTTCATTAACAGCCAAATGAGTGAACTATGATAACAAGGATCTATTCAAAGCTGTGAAACTGATAAAAACAATTTTGGATAAGATGTTACTAGTCCAGGTATGGACACTATGGAAATACACACCATGAAAATTAAATATGAATGTAGATGAGATCATGTTCAATATATTTCCAAATTATGACACAACATGGATATGGCTTAAAATATTTAGTGAGGTAGTCGAGTAAGTTCATTGTGTGTGAGTGAAATTCAGAGCATAAAGTGATGTAGGGAAGCTAGGATGATTGAGAATAAGAATTGCGGAGTTAGAAAGAATTCCAAATGAAGGCTATTATATTTTGGGTAGATTGGGAGGTATTTTTGAGAGACGATAACCCACAATAAGTTTCTCTCTAGGAAATTTACCCAAAATGGGGTTTGGGACCAATAAAGAAATATTTTAATATTCTAATGGTTAAAGAAGTGAAAACCATATATTTAGAATGTAACAACTGCTAGATGATTTTCCATGTAAATAAAATAAGACCAATGCAATGGGAAATGTATATCAAGTTGGATGGTGGGAAAACGTTGTAGTTGGAATCACTTATGGTTTATTAATTACTATGGAAATTGGCAAAGGCAAAGAGGCTATAAATGACAATTTATTTAAGGAAATAAAGAAAAATAGGAGAAAAAGAAGATTAAGAGACACAAATATGCTTGCAAGGGAAATTCGAGAGAAAATGAGAAAAATGAAAGATAAAGGAGATGTAAATGATAAAAAGGTATCAAAGATATAGTTTGCAACTTTTTCTCAATTTTGGCTTTGGATTGATTTCAGAGAGAGAGAACTCCAAGAGAAGAGAGTAAGAAAGTAAGCAAATGACAAGCAAAAGAAAGCAATGGAGCACAAAGAGAAAGTTGGATCAACAACTACAACATGATTACAATGGGGGTAACAGGTTGGATGTCTAGATTCATTGTTTAGATTTGGATGCATGGTACATGCATGTGGTTCCTTGGTTATTTGTTGTCCTTGGCATGGAGATTTTCCTAGATTTATAGAGGTTTTAGCCTTGCCTCTTGATTTCTTGGATAGGCATGATGTAGTGCATTCTCTATTTGGATTTTTGATTGGTTCTTTGGTTCCCTGGAGGTTGTGGGTTGAGATGGAAGATCTCTAGAGCCTTGTAACAACTTGGGTTCCCGAGAGGTTGTCGGTTGAGATAGAATCATTAGAGCCCTAGACTAGTTAGGTGAAATAATTGTGGTTTAGGGTTGAGGCATTTTGGCTTCTGGAAGCCCTAGTTGGTTCTATTTTGGATTAACCCATATGATCCCACATTCATGCTTGAATTATGGCATGGGGGTGATTGGATGAAAGAGATATTTCATTCAGCCCAATCTATGGTCAAGTGGTACATGGAAGTCCCTAACTTTGTTGGGATTTTCATATGCTAATATGAGTTTTTCTATTATTGTGATTAATGAGCACATGTACTAGTTATTGTGTTAATCTTATGGCTGATTTTTCATGGTTTCTATTCTAGTTATATGATGGTTATATGTTTGGTTAGATGATGTGCTCTTACTATGGATTATGTTCACTATTTGATAAATTATTGAATGATTGTTGAATGCATGGGATAACAAGTGTTGTTCAAGCTAGCTTGAGAGGGAATTGGGCCTTCTTGATGATTCTCTTATGAAGTTCAAAAGTTTACGATCAAATATGCATTCATAACATGTAGCTTCTATGTTTACTACATGTTTGACGGAATGATTATGATGAGACTAGCACGTTTGAGCGAATGATAGTGTTAACAATCATTGTTTATACTTGTTAGCATCTTAGATCTGATGTTGGAGAGTTTTGGGCATTTTCGGGCAGTGGCCTGTAGGCCATCCCTAAAATCATGTAGCAGGTTCCATCGAAAGTATGCAACATGAGTACTCCCTAGATGCAAAATTAAGTTCTCCATCCAATAAGTGCTCTTGCTCAAAATTTGAGTAAAATCATAGGGAGATAAGTTGAAAAAGTAGTTTTTTTTCTTTTTTCTTTTTTTTTTAATTTTAAATGTTTTTACCTTTTTACTCCAAAAATTTTGAATCATCCCCCATGGTTGAAATCATCATATTGAATCCTATTTGTTCTTATAAAGTTGATTTTTGTTTTAAATTTTTGTTTTGAGGCCCATTTTAGACCTCAAAATTTCTCTAATTATTGTGGTTATGGTTATCATAAAGGAAATTAGTATTACAGTTTTGTGTTAACATGCATGATGTTGATATGCTGATATCATTATATTTATATCATGCTAATTTGAATTGATTTGTGTAGATGTGATAGGCTCCCCTAAGATACACCGAGTATGATTTTCATTATTTCTATTTGGTTTATCTAACATGATGTGTTTGTAGGAAATAGAAGATCAGAGAGGAAGAGAAGAATGGTGGATTACAACTCACATGACTCCCATTATAGGCTTGACGTAAATTCTATGGAATGGAAAAGGTCAGTGGGGTAGCAAGGAGACGTGTATTCTCCTGATCTAGTAGATACACTTAGAAATTTGAGGGCAGATATTCGAAGTCGTAAGGAAAAAAATAACAAGTTGATTGAGGCATAGGAAAGACTTGCAAGGGCTTAGTGTTATAGACATTTTTGGGCACTTCAACCCCAATCATAAATGTCCATAAACTGAGGGCTCCTAAGTCCCTAAAAGTGTTGCTTCACTGCCTAAAGGAACAAGGTCAACTGATTACATTATCTCCCATAAGTTCTCCATTGAAAACTGCTCATAAATGGTCAAAACTGGACCA
>APFE030227336.1:175323-211845 GCA_000404065.3 Pinus taeda | reverse complement strand
TTCAAGGTAAAAATGGATCATGATAGCCTTAAATACTTTTTAGAACCAAGATTATCCTCTGAAGAGCAACAAAAGTGGGTCACAAAGATGTTGGGTTATGACTTTGAAATCATCTACAAAAAAGGGAAGCAAATTGTGGTGGCAGATGCACTCTCAAGAAAGGATGAGGATGTGGAAGCATTGTTGTGCGCCATTTCTATTATCCAACCAGATTGGATAAACGAAGCAAGGTAGGAATGGAAGAATGATGAAGAAGTGTGGGCACTTATTCAAAAATTACAACAAGATTCCAGTACGTCTGATACATTTAGCTGGAAAAATGATTCATTATGGTACAAAGATCGCATATACCTCTGTAAGAATTCCCAGCTAAAATAAAAGATTCTTATGGAATTGCACACCTCCCTTAGGAGGGCACTCAGGATTTTTAAAAACTTACCGCAGGGTTAAGAAAGAATTTTTTTGGGATGGCCTTAAATCAGATATTCAAAAGTTTGTGGCAGAATGTTTGGTTTTCCAACAAAATAAAGTTGAAACAATTAAGACACCAGGTCTACTACAACCTTTATCCATTCCAAGCCATGTTGGGAGGAGGTTTCAATGGATTTTATCACAGGTTTACCCAAGTCTGAGGGAAAGAGTGTCATCATGGTGGTAGTTGACAGACTTACCAAGTATGCACACTTTTGTGCATTATCACATCCATTTAAAGCTAGTACAGTTTCTACTGCATTTATGGAACCAATTCAAAAGCTACATGGAAACCCAAAGATTATTGTAGTGACAGAGATCCCATTTTCACTGGAAATTTTTGGACAGAATTATTTTCTTGTCTTGGTACTCAGTTAGCTCATAGATCATCTTATCACCCTCAATCTGATGGGAAAACTGAGATAGTAAACAAATGTTTGGAAGGATATATTCGTTGCTTTGTATCTGATAAACAGACATAATGAGTCAAATTGTTGCCTCTGGCTGAATGGTGGTATAACACTTCCTTCCATACAGCAACAAAAATGACCCCATTTATGGCACTTTATGGGTATCAACCACCATCCATCACATCATATTTAAGAGAAAATTCTAAGGTTTAGGCAGCGGAACATCACATCGAACATCAACAACAAGTCCTCAAACTCTTAAAGGATAACCTCGTGTTGGCACAAAATAGAATGAAACAACACGCAGATCAACATCGCAGTGAAATAAGTTTTGATGTAGGTGATTGGGTATTCCTAGGGCTACAACCATATAAGCAAATGTCCCTCAAGCAAGTTAAGAAGGACAATAAATTATCACTAAAGTATTACGGTCCGTACAAGGTGTTGCAAAAGATTGGTACTATGGCATACAAATTGGAGCTTCCTGCAGCTTCTCGATTGCACCCAGTTTTCCATGTTTCGTGTTTAAAGAAGGTTATAGGCGACAAGCTCCCAGTTCAAACAATATTTCCAGAACTTGATGAGGAAGGAAAAATTATATTAGAACCGGATGCAGTCATAGAAATAAGAACTCGATAGCTACGAAATTGATCAATTTCAGAGTATCTTATCAAGTGGAAGAACTTGTCCGCTGAAGATTCCACATGGGAGGATGAGAATTTTATGCTGAAGTATCGAGAACTACTCAAGCGTTGAGGACAACACTTTTTTGAAGGCGAGGGGCATGTTGGGTCCCTATAATACTAGTGATTACCCCATTACTATTGTAGTGATGCCCCTTATTAATATTGTTGTGCCCCTATTGCCCCCATATTGTTATTACTGTGCCCCATAAAATCCCTCCATTGTTGTTTTTGTGGCTTTATATTATTATTGTTAGGTCGGCTGGTTTATATTGTGACTCCTTAGACTCCTATATATAGAAAGGAGGTTTGTCATTTGAATCATCCAGAATTGTTCATTTATGTAATGTAAAGGAGGTTGCCCCCTCGAAGAGGCTGAATTCTAAGGCGTTGATCTATCTTTTCTATCTTTCTTGAGCTGGTTTCATAACAGGACCACATATATGTATCTCTCTTGTTTTATGCTTTTTTTGTGTTTATTTTCCAACAATTTTTTATTCGTTCCATTGCTCCATTAATTAATTTTTAGCAACTGGTATCAGATTCGAAGGTTTATTTAGTTTATAAACTTGCAGGAAAGAAGGGTTCCTGGTTCAAGTGGGAGCAATGGTGAAAGATGGTAGGTTTTGGGTTGATAAATTCAATGGCCAAAACTACCAGCTATGGAAGATACAAATGGAGGATTATTTGTATAATAAATATCTTTATCTACAATTGAGCGAAAAAGAAATTAATTCGACAAGTATGATGAATGAAGAATGGTAGATTCTTGACAGAAAGGCACCAGGAACAATATGACTGTGCCTGGAAGTGTTGGTGGCCTTCAAAATTTCAAAGGAAATGACAACAAGGGTCTAATGATGGCATTATCCAAACTATATGAAAAACCCTCTGTTTCAAACAAGATATTTATTATGAAGCGTTTATATAATATGAAGATGTTATAAGGTGGATCTGTTGCTGACCATTTAAATGAATTTACCACAACTACTAGTCAGTTAAATTATGTAGGTATAAATTTTGATGATGAAGTTAACGCTCTATTATTTTTGTGCTCATTGCCACAAAGTTGGAATGGCTTATTCATGGCCATCAGTAATTATGTCTCTAGATCTAGTACTTTAGAGTTTGATGATGTTGTTGGTCTTATCCTTGGCAAAGGAAATGCGACAAAAAATTTTAGGTGAGACAATTGGTAATGCTTTGATTGCAGAGACTAGGAGAATATAGCAACAGGATACATCGCAGTAAGTTGAGGAAAGGAAGATCCAAATCCAGATCAGGGGTAGTATGCTAGAAATGTGCGAAGAAAGTAGACCTGAAGAAAGACTATAAATCTCGAAAGGGAAAATAAGGAGATGGATAGAAAGAGAATAATCATGAAGCAAACATAACATGCAATGTGTTGCAATATGCTTTGATTATTTCATTAAAGTATATTATTGCTGCCTAGGTGGTAGATTCAAGGGCTTAATTCCATGCCACACTTGATAGGAAATATTTTCATGACTATGTTCAAGGAAATTTTGACAGGTTCGTTTGGGTGATGATAAACCCTGTAAAATAATTGGAATGCATAAGGTTTGTATAAATCAATAGAATGGAAACACACGACTATTAAAGGAGCTAAGATATGTTCCAGATCTAAAGAAAGATATATTTTCAACAGGGAAATTTGGAGGTGAAGGCTATGTAACTACTTTTACAGGCAAAACTCGGAAGGTCACTAAAGGAGCCTTGGTAATAGAAAAATGAGAAAAGGTAGGTACATTGTATTTATGCAATGGTATTTAAAATTTCGGTAATGCTTTAACCTCCATAGGAGTAGATATGATATTGTGGCATCATAGGCTTGGGCACATGAGTGAGAAGGGGATGAAGATTCTTCACTCAAGAAATTTGTTACTAGGTTTGAAGCATGTTGATTTGGATTTCTATGAGAATTGTGTTTATGGAAAACTGAGGAGAGTTAGATTTCTCAGATTTAGAAAAGAAAATAAATGTGAAAAATTAGAGGTTGTGCATACAAATGTATGGGACCTGCTTAGGTATCATATCTTGGTGGCTCTCACCATTATGTTAATTTTATTGATGATGCAACTAGGAATACTTGGGTATATTGTATTTGAAATAAATATGATGTCTTTGATACTCTTAAGAAATAGAAATATTTGGTTGAGAATGAGACAATAAAGAAGTTGAATTGTATCAGATCAGATAATGGAGGTGAATACCACCACAAAGAGTTTCACAATTAATGTTCAAAGCATGGAATTTGTAGAGAGAAAACAATTCCATGGTCACCACAAGAAAATTGTGTGTCAGAAAGGATGAACATGACAATCATGGAGCATGTAAGGTGTAGGATTTCCCTTACACTTTTGGGCATATGATGTAGATATGTTGTTTATCTATTAAAAAAAAGGTCCTTGAAGTTCCTTGGATGTTGTATTCTAGAGGAGGCATGGACATGTAGAAAGGTAAACTACTCATTTCTAAAGACTTTTGGTTGTGAAGCATTTTTCCACATTAATAATTAAAATAGAACTAATCTTGAGGCAAAATAAACAAAGTGTACCTTCATTGGACATGGTGTTAATGATTTTGGTTATCACTTCTATGATTATGAGAACCATAAAATCATTAGGAGTAGAGATGTAGTATTTAATGAAAGGGTTTTGTACAAATATTAGTTGTAGTGAAAGAAACAAGAAAAAGAAAACACAGAGTACACAGTGCTTGATGAGACCACAGGAAAATTAAATTCAAAGGTTCAAGGAAATCATAATGATAAAAAACAACAACAACAATAGTAAGAACAACACTAGCAACAATAACAACAAGCACCTCAAAATTTTTCTAGTGATGTTAGAATATCTACCAAGTTGAGTATACCCCCTAAATGATATTCTCCTTCATTATATTATGTATTGATCACTAATTTCGGTGAACTAGAAAGATATGAAGTAGCAATGCAGGTAGAAAATAGAAAGAAGTGTGAGCGAGCCATGAGAGAAGATATGGATGCCTTGGTACATAACTAGACTTGGGACTTAGTTAGGTTGCATGCAGGTAAAAAAACAATACAAAATAAATGGTTTTATAGGTTGAAGGAAGAAGGTGGAGGAAAACAAAGGTATAAGGTTAGAATTGTGGTGAAGGGGTTTTCACAAAATAAAGGTATAGGCTTTGATGAAATATTTTCTCATATTTCTAAAATGACTTCAATCAAAACTATTTTAAGTCCAGTGGAAGCAGAAGATTTGCGTCTCGAACAATTAGATGTAAAGACAACTTTTCTCCATGGGGATTTGGAGGAAGATATATATATATATATAGTAGCCACATGTGTATGAGGTCAAAGGGAAGGAGAAATTAGTGTGAAAATTCAAGAAGAGCTTGTATGGCTTAAATAGGCTCCAAGGCAGTGGTATCTAAAATTTGACAGGTTTATGTTTGAAAAGGGTTATACTAGATGTCACTTTGATCACTATGTTTATCTTAAAAAGAAAAATGATGGAAGTTATATTATATTGCTAATGTATGTAGATGACATGCTTGTTGTAGGGTGTAACATATACGAAATAAATGTGCTCAAAGGAAAATCGGCTAATTCATTTGCAATGATGGATTTGGGTGCTCCAAAGAAAATCCTTACTATGAGAATAACTAGAGATAAGAAAAATCACAAATTAACATTGTCTCAAAGTGAGTACGTGGAAAAGGTGTTGGAAATATTTAATATGCAGAATGGAAAACTAGTTAATACACCTTTGGCTAGCCATTTCAAACTAAGAAGATGTGTCCAAAGACCCAGTGAGAGATTGATTCTATGTATAAAGTTTCATATGCATCAACAGTTGGAAGCTTAATGTATGCAATGGTGTGCACAAGGATGGATATTACACAAGTAATGGGAATTGTGAGTAGGTATATGAACAATCCAGGAAAAGAACATTGGATGGAAATGAAGTGGATTCTCAGGTATTGGAGAGGTATCACAAATCAAGCGTTATGTTTTGGAGGCTAAATTTTTTTTATAGCGATATGTTGATGCATATATGGCAGGTGATAGAGATAAAAGGAGGAGCACCGGAGGGTATGTGTTTACTTTAGGTGGAACAACTATTAGTTAGGTTTCAAAGTTGCAAAACATTGTTACACTTTCAACAATGGAAGTGAAGTATGTTCCTGCTATAGAGGCTAGTAAAGAAATGATTTGGTTACAAAGGTTGATGGATGAATTGGGAAAGAAGTAGGAGATTGGAAGGTTATACGTGAAACACAAAGTGTAATTCATCCTGCAAAGAACTTAGAATTCCATTCCAAGACTAAGGATATACAACTCAGGTACCATTTCATATGGTCAGTTTTGGAAGATGGAAAAGAGACGCATTAGCTAGAATCTCGCAGATATGTTAACAAAGGTGGTGATCAGGGATAAAATAAGTTTTTTCTCAGTTTCAATTGGCCTTCAAGTATGATGGTGAAGATGAGAAATAATCAAGTCAAAAGTGGAAGCATTTTCCATCAAGTGAAGCAATGATGGAATTGATATAATTAGTCTCTATGTGCGACATTGTTGGGTGTGGAGCTTGATTATCTCCCTGATTGTTTAGAGGTCTTTGTTTTAGTCTTGGTTGGATCCTTGTCCCTAAAGGGGGGGTGTGGGGGGGATTTATCCTCCAATTTTTGATGGTAGGGGGGTATGGATGAAATTGTTTAGAGCCCCACCCCTTGGCAGGGGTTTAGGGGCAGTGTTCCCAAAGAAAAATTTAGATGAAAATTTCCCTTTTAAAATATTGTAATTTCATAGTCAATTTGGGCCATTCATTAGGTGAAAGATCTAACGGTAGAAGTTATGTTAATTTAGGGTTTTTTAATTAGAATTAAACCCTCAATTTATATGAGGGAATTGTATTATGGACATGTATTATTATTCTCTGCAAGAAATATAGTGGATACCATGTGAGAGCAAAGAGGAAATTACAACAGATTTGTTACAGGTGCATCTCTTCATTTTGTTGGATAATAGAAAAGGAAGGATTGATTGTTTCTTTGTGGACATAGTCCAAATTGGGTGAACAACATATATCTGTGTCACTCTTGTTTTATGATTTTTTAGTGTTTGTATTTCCACAATATTTTGTTTGTTCCATTGTATGTTAATTAATTTCTAACATATAGGAATAATTGAATAATATAGGTAGGAATTTATGGATGAAGAACAAAAGCATGGTCCCAAGGACACTCCATGTGATCCACAAGAAAGGTCTGAAAAGTTGGAGAAGATTGACAAGAAGCATAATTTCAAGGGGAGACTCCATCAGGAAATTTTACGATGACATATATGATAGACACTTATAGATAACATGATTTTAGGGGGAGACTTGGCTTATAAACATGATCAAGTCCACACACAATCATGGAAGCATTGGTAGGCAACCATATCCCTTTGCTATTTATGTCAAAGGGGGATATATTTCATAAATTGATATAAGAAGATGTTGACAGTGTTGGAAATCTATCAACCAAGGGGGTCTCCTTGATGTGAAGCCCCAATTAGACCTCACTCCGTTTGGAGTAGGATCCCCAACCGGAAATGTGGTCAGTTTCCATTTCCTTAGGGATTTTCCTTAGCTACCATTATTAACATAATAGGTTATATAAACATTCTTTGAAACAAGGAAGTAAGTTGACACTGTAGGGAAAATAGTTTTGATGCATATAAGGTACTTTCACAATAAGGAGAAAGAAAGTGAGCCTCTAGAAGAGAAGTAATAGTACCATCTTAAAAGAGACACACAAGATCATAAGAGGATCACAAGTTAGTTTGGAAAGTAGTTTGCAAGACAACCATGATCATAAAACCAAATACAACGCACCTTCAACAAGATGAGTACCAAATCCAACAAAATAGTTCAATTTCCTTAGTACAAGTGAACAAAACATATACCGCAAACATATAAATAATAGTCTTACTATATTCACGATACATGCATGAAATATGTTGGCTCATCGAGCTTCATATATTAAGTTGAAGTGCCAAGATATACAAGTACAATGTTGCGACACTAGCCCTAATAGTGGAACATTAAGTCACCACTTTCTCCTCAAAGAAAGATCTTCTCTCCTATGCCAATGCTAGAGAAGCCAAGGTGGGAAGTTCTAGTCACCAAAATTACTTTACTTGAGTTATGAGGGTGTATTTTATAACAAACAAGGTGACTCTCCACCTCTCATATGACTCTTGAGCTCCCTCATGGCTCTTGAGCTCCTACAATGACTTTTTGAATTCAATAGTGACTCTTCATTAGAGAAATTTTGATGTCTAAAATGGGCCTCCTAAGGAATATTATAAAATAATAATGGAAATAATAAAATAAGATTAGATTACATCATCGAATTTTAGAGGGAAAAAAGAAAAAAATACTTTTTCAACTTATCTCCCTATGATTTTACTCAAATTATGAGCGAGAGCACTCATTGGATGCTGAATTTAATTCCTCATCCAAGGAGTACCCATGTTGCATACTTTTTATGGAATCCGCTACATGAAAAATGAGAAATACATAAAAAACGTGGTTGCAATCAAATTTTCAGGTATTTCTCATTTTTCGTGCAACAAGGTCCATCGGAAGTATGAAAAATGGGTACTCATTGGATGAGGAATTAAATTTTGCATCGAACGAGTGCTCCCGCTCAAAATTTGAGTAAAGTCGTAGTGATATAAGTTGAAAAAGCCATTTTTTATTTATTTTATTTTCTAATATTTTTGCTTTTTTACTCCAAAAATGGTGAATCATCCCCCATGGTTGACATCATCATCTTGAATCCTACTGGTTCTTATAAAGTCGATTTTGATTGTCCATTTTTGTTTTGAGGCCCATTTTAGACCTCAAAATTTCTCTAATGTCATATTCCATCTAGGACCCTTTGTCTTCCGCATATTTACATTTTTTCATTTAGGGTAATTACATTATTAAACTCTACAAATGATGTGGCAAGACACTATGACACATGTGACTCTTGAGATGAATCTTAAAAATTATGACATGGAACTTCATGATAATGTGGCATTGTCAAGATGCTCCTTTTGTTGCTTTCTTTACATCTTCATGATGGATCTTGCCTGTGTTTCATCTTCATCCCCAAAGGGAAAAATTGATATGGAGTCTTGATGTGATCTAGATCTTTGATCTTCTATGGTAAGCTAGTTTCCCTTCATCTTCTTTCTCGATGAATTCCTCATGGTTCCAACTTCACAAGTGTCTTCTTGTATGATCTCCTTCTCTTCCTCTCCAAGCATCATCCTGTCATGTTAATATGTAGTACTAGCAAGTGGAATCCACTCATGAAAAGACGACATTAGTTTGGAAATATCCTGGTCTATCTTGCTTCATGAAAATGACTAATTAAGCTGGCAATGAGCATTGGAGAGGGAGGAAGACTCGGGGATTTCATAATACACAGTTCTAGCGGCCATGAGTGACATATTGAATCTTGAGACTATGCAATGTGAAATTCAAGAGGCTTGGGAAAGATGACAGTGTGGTTGAGATACTTGGTGAGGCAGTCTTAAGCCCTGAAGTTGCCTAATGTGTAGTACATAGAGAGAGAGGTCTAAGGGTTATAAAATTGCACATCTTAGGGAGACAGGGAAACAACCTGAGGCTTGCCACTATGCAATGCGTAGAAGGAAACTGACTGGAAGGGTAAACTATGCAGTTGCGGAGGTCAAGGAGTCAAGGTTGAGCACTGAGATTGTACAATGTGCAGTTCTGGAGGGAGACTAATTACTGGATTAAGGAGTTGCATAGTTCTAGGATTCATCGAGATATCTTGATGAATGAGACTATACAATGCACAAAAAGAGACTGGATGGGAAGCAGGATTGCGCAGTTTCTGAGGGTGGGGAGGAAATCCTTGAGCACTGTGACCACCCAATGCACAGTCCTTAGAGGCATGAACTACACATTGCATAGTTCCGAGAGGAAAGGGGGAAGCATGATCCTTTCTAGTGCACAATGCACATTTCAAGGAGGCTAAATTGGGTCAAGTTGGTCAGGCATAAATATTTGTGAGATTTGGCTAAGTGAAAGATCGGTAAGGTAGAAGTGAGACCGGGATTAAACTTATGAATGATCACACACACTCAGAAAAATTGATGACACAATATTGAACACTCGATACACAAGAACAACATGATCCCCTCAATGCGACGAGAATATAACAACCTCCTCCAAGTGCAACACATAGGGTACTCTTTGCGATGACACTTGTGTGATGATGCTCAATACTTATGAAATATGTCTAATGTATTTTCTTATGATGGATAGGACACAATAGTGTAGGAGAATGCATCAGAACTTCTCTTTAAGAATGTACAATGGACTCCCTTTAACTAGGTGTAACACTTAAGATACACTTTGTGACAACAATGGTGACACTAGTGCAATAATGCACGAAACTTTGGGAAAGAGTCTAATACATGTCTATATGATAGATATGACCCATTGGTACCAAAAACACCTTTCATAATGAACCAAAAATCTAATTTTATAATGTGTGACACTTCCTATTCCCAAAAGACGATACTTGCGTTAGTAAGAGAAAATTGCAAATGACCTTTGCAAAGTGCGAGCAACATTGAAAGTGACACATGTTAGAGTGAAGATATCATGAAAACGATAATTATTAAAGTAAAAACAAGAAAAAGTGAAAGTTGTAAACATGAAAGTGACACTTGTGAAAGCGAAGGTATGCAAAAGCGACAATTGGAAAAACTCACTGAAATAGATAAGAAATTGCAACCAAAAGTGATAGACTGTCAATGAAAGTGTGCACTAACTATCAAAACATGTTAAGCATTACACATGCACTATCTTTATGGACTGTGGTATTCATGTTCAATATTGCATAAAATAATGCGCTCATGAACATATTATGGACTGAACATGTGTGAGAAAGTGACTTTGACACTTAGAAACTGAGAAGAAGACTTAAACATTTAACATCAATCATGAAGTGATTGTGGAATGATAGATCGTTAGATCCTTAGTAGGCTCCAAAATTCATGTGTATGAAAATTTTTTTAGGGTGTTGATTGCAACGTCAACACTCAGTGACACACTGGTAGAACTACAACTTCTTTGTTAAGGTTTTATCCTTAAGTGCAAGGTGCTAGTATTTCAAGAAGTATTGATTGACTGCATGGATTACCTTATCTCCCCCATTTGATCTTGTTAAGGATATAGTCTTCTCTATTCCTTTACTCAGCTAAACGCATTTGCAAAGCTTGATAAATCATAATTGTTTCGATTAAGGAGAAGGGTAATATAAAATTATGACTTTAAGATGATAAGAGTCTTAGTTTTCATCTCTGGTGCTGCTCCACTACTAGCATGCATGGGCAATACCTTGGCAGAGTCACTACAGGAAAAAAGGTTTTGCTTTGCTACCAACAAGCCTGAACAATACCCTAACAAATTTACTTGCTTCAACTCTTTGCGCAAGAAGCCTTTCTCTTCTTTTGTCCTTTATTTATTTAATTACAAGATTGTGCTTAAGCACTTATTTATTTCATTGGGGAAGAAGAGGAATCCTGACTTATTAAGAGCAGAAGAGGTTGTTCCCTTAGAGAAGGTTATATATATACCTATTATATTGGTTTGCTCGCTATTGATTTTACCCTTTACCTTATTCTACTTGATTGGATCGACAAGAAGAACACCATTTAATTATAATACCGAGTCAAGGAAAGAAGATCCAAGAATAGATACAAGCTTTGTAGTTTGACCAAAGGCTTTACATTTGAATGAATTATATTCTCCATTCGTACACCATTAAATTTAAAGATATGTAAACCCAAGATAGAGAAGAGGATGACAAAAAATCCAAGCATTATTTGTGATCACCATTTCTCCTTTCAAGTTTTTCCACATTTCCTTTTGAGCCAAGCGAGATCATTTTCATGCAGAGTCTTATTAAACAAAAGAAATAAATTCAAGAAAAGGCATAACAATAAGACAAAAGCAAAATAGATCGGAAGTAAACCTTGACTGAGAAGCATGAGAGACAAACAAAACAAACACACCAAATGCAAGGACTAGTGAAGGGTGGCATGCAATATCATGCAATGCACATAGAGAACTAAATGCACCTAAATGTAGTCCTAACCTAACAATATAGAAGGTTAGGGATAAGTATATTGGAATTTCCAGTATAGCCACGATAACTGCTCCCGACCTACAATCACAAAGATATAAACAATTAAAAGAAATATAAATCATCGTGAAAAATAAAAGACAACAACTTGTCAAACTTGCACAATGAAGCAAAGGTCTTGCTTATCAATAGAAATATGTGCCATACTAAATAGCTTTAACTAGTTTTGAGCTTTACCTTGCCGCTTTAAATGACGATCATACAAACCTTTAAGGATGCTCGTGAAAGTACATTCGTTCATGTTTTCAATTTTTACAAACATCAAGAAAGATCAAAACTTTTTATTTGAGACAAATCTTTCCAAGTAAGATTGCTCTAACCATTTAGCGATTGGATCATGATATTCAGAACAAAAATTTGAGAACCCTGATGCTCATGAGAAAATGAATTTTCAACTAACACATTCAAATTTCAAAGAGATTGTTCCAAGGGGAATTTGATCTAATATGGTTTAGGAACTTTATCAAGACGGTGAGAACTTGACATAGCCACTAGCTCATGCTGAAGTGTGTTGGCAGGAAAATTTCCCTAAGGTAACGGTTGACAACCTCAACAGAGTAGAAAAAGATAATCAACAAAGAACATTCAAGCAAGCATGGCAAACTTACAAACTATAAAACATGGACTTGGAAACTTACCCGAAGTTCCTACGTTTGATGATGTTCCTGTAGGGTCCAAACCCTCTTCTTCCTCTAGAATGAGAAGGCCTACAAGGCAATTCACAGAAGCATCTACATGATAGATAATTCAATGTGCATACAAAATATATATATATATATTAGATCATCATATATAAGCATATAAGTTATTATTCATGAGACAATAACATATCAGGAATAAGACATGAGATATTTTTTTATTAACAACAATAGGGATAGGGAAGATACAAACTGATCCAAGCCAAAACACCAACGAAGCCTTCCTCCAGATCCTTCTAGAATGAGCCACAAAGATAACCTCTTTAACAAGTGCAAGGAGATGCTATAAATATGATGAACATCTCTATAAAGGAAACTAGGGTTTCCTAGAGACTGGGATTGCAGGAGGCACAGGAAAAATAGACTTGATCTGGGAGAAAAATTGGTATAATGTCGATAACCCTTCTCTTATGTCTTTTAACCCAAAGGATGTATATATACCACTTGAAATTAGGTAATTCAGTTGTGCTACGGGCTCCTGAACGTGGTCTCTTAGTAAAACCCATGAACCTCGGCCAAAAAATAACATTTATTTATTTTTTCATATTTTTAAAAGGTATATGCGGGTATAGTGTTATAGGAACCATGTATGTACATGCCTTAGTCTGGGAAAAGTCAAATATGGAATTTGAATTTTTTTTTTTTTTTTTTTTTTTTTTTTTTTTTTTTTTTTTTTTTTTTTTTTTTTTTATATAAGACGAAGTCTGTATGGGAAAAGGGTTTCCCAAGACCATATAGGACCATCAAGTCTACAAAAGTGCTAAATGATGATATAACAGATGCCCCCTAATATATGAGGTCAGAAAGTGTACATGATGGCTGAAATATATTAAGTATAGAGAGAGGAGTCATTTGAGGACCTAGGAGGAGATCACCAGATTCCATCTCATTGAATACCTATGGAAGGAGTTAGAAAGAAAACTCATGTCTGAGGCGGGCATACCCATGCTCAGAAGAAATAAAGCATGTCTGTTGATCAAGTATATAAAGCAGATCCAGAATGTATACATAAGTGAACATAAGGAGTTGCAGAATACATAATGGATCATCATATAATATCCGCAAAGGAACACAATGGATCTATGTATCATTATCAAATATAGAATAATATATGATCAATGATGCTAGAAGGTTGTTTGAACAATGATGTTACATAACTGATCCTAAAAAAAGTACCAAGTCATATAGGTGGACTAGTGGTAGTACATAAACTCGGGTGCTAACATATAAGATGTTGTTGTGAAGGATTGCAACATATAAGGGTGGGAGGTGCCACTGGCAGAAAAATGGAGTTTTCAAGTGAACCAAAATGCTGACACAACCCGAGGTCTTCACTAACCACAAATGGCACATTTCTACACTATGGGAATGAATGAGCTAAAGTCGACCATGTGATTACCATTCATTATTGTATACTATTAAAAAAACATGAGAGAACTCACCAATAATTATAATGAGTGTCGAGGTACCTTAGTACAATCTAACAAGTGCGAATAAATGTGTTGAAGTCAAACACTTGAAAGAATCTACCAATCAGGAGACATTGATGTATTCTCACTGTCGATAGTGAAGGAGTCTTCCATTAATGACTGTAAACTGTAAGGTACTGAAAAAAGGACTCTAGAACTTGTTCCTAGAGCAATGATTAGAGTCAATGGGAAAATATTCGCTGGAAGGAAGGCATTAAATCATCCCACATCAACCAGCATGAGTGTAACCTGCAGGCCAATAATTTGTAAGAACTTAGATGAAGAGAGATGAAGTAACCATTCCAAAGTACATTTATGGTGTACACAAGATGTGGCTACTGCACGGAAAAGATCCTCTAAACCAACCAATAATGAAAGTTGACACAGAGTTAAGAAATCCACCAATAGGGTCAAATGGAAACCAAGGTACTACATGAATCCCAATTTGTGATAATGTAAGATGACGTCGAGCACAAGGGAAATGACTTAGTCAAAGATTCATGATACTAATTGATGCTGAGGATAAGATCGCCTATCAATGATGAAAATAGGGCCATGGTGTGACTCTAGGTCTACTCTGAGAGCAATTTTTTGGAGTCGATAAGAGCAGACCCACCAGTAAGAATTCAATGGAGACCTTCTTAACCAACACGAGTAAAGGACCATGTAGCTGATGTGATACCGAGAATAACTTGACAAACCAAGTATGGCCAACAAAAATAATTCAAGAGACACCGTAGAATGGTCGAAAAGAGGTTTACATCCCTTGAACAAAAGCAAGACTTAATGTGACTTTATGGTAGCATAAGATAACTTTTCATAAGTTTGCAATGTAGGAGGCATTAAAAAACTCTCCATATGATTGGAAGAGATAACCAACTAGAGGAGAACTGACTCCAGAACAAGATTATCGATTCCCTAAAGATAGACTAAGTCCCATCCTGACTCTCTGATGAAGATATTCTCAATAACATTTGGATCCCTAGAAATGTTCACCAGAATGGTTTCTGAAATATTAGACATGTTACCTTCGGCAAAAATATGTGATGGAGCCAAAGGGTTTAAAATTTTATGAACATTTCTAGTAAAGAAAGGACTAGACAAATTGATGCAGGAGCATTCAAGCCAAGAAAACTCATTGTATTTTAGTAGATATAGGGTATTGTGTTTTCAAGGAAGTTAGTTTCCTAAGAGTGAATAAAATGTAATTATTAATGTTTTGAGTGATTTTTAATGAGAGAAGCTAGAATAGGGAATTAATTGAATATTGTGAGGTATATTTGTAAATGTTCTCGAATATAGGAGAACATGAGAGGTTTAGGATAGTTGAGAGATTGAGGGATTTGAGAATTGGTTGTAAATCTTAGATTAGGAGTCAGTTCATGAATTTGGGGATTAGAGAGGAGTTTTAGGAACAAAGGGAAGAGATTTAGGAATTTTGTTAAGGAATTCATGGATCTAAACCATAAGTGGTTTTAGAATCCCTTTGTATAAATGTAAACCTAAAAGGCAAAGATAAGAGTGAGATAGGTTAGAAATTCAGATAATTAGCTAGTTAAGCTAGAGTGTGGTTTTAAGCATACGGGAAGAATGTAAACAAAGGCCACTGATATTAGAAAATCAAGCCCAAGAGACAGAGTCTTAATCTGTAATTATCTGTTTGTAATTATATATACAGAGAGTGATTAGAATCTGTATAAATGTGTGTTCAAGTGATATGAATCATATTTCTATGTAATAATTATATGTAGGCGGAGTCGTGGCGAAACACAGAGAGAAGAGGAGAGCGTGACAGAGGATCGTATGGATCCTTGAACCACTCAAAGGACCAATTAGAGGCCAAAAAGGATAGTGATAAAAGAAATCACAAAATTAGAGCTCAAGCGGAAGTGAATCAAGGGTGAAAGGAAAACCTTTAGAAAACCCGGAGACCACAGAAACCCTAAAGAAATGCACAAAAATCTAAGTAAAGGAGAAGAGTGAAGAAATGGAGTATGGGCGAATTGTAGCTGTTGGATCTTTATGATCAACGGTCGGGATTAAATCGCATAGGTGATCAAGAGATCTCGCCATCAGACATACATCGGGCACCAAAGTAATCAGAGTTTAATTAAGAAGCTGGACCCGAACCTTATTAGATTGGGAAATTATAATTCCCATTGGGTCTGTATAGCCGAATAACTGTCGGGTTTGTTATTCATCTGAAATTGGTGTGAACCGTCGGATCTTCTAGATGCAGACCAATGGTGGGGAATTGTAATGTAGCTTTGGAGATTGGGAGAGTTGATGACCATTGGATCAGGAAAAGGATCAACGGTGGAGATTGTTATAAAATATCGCATCACAACAGTTTAATCGCATTATATTAGCGGAGGAGTATGGAGACACGCAATAGTGATGGAGCGGACCCGGAAGGTTATTAAGTGCGGGTTAATGTTATTTGAAGTCCGAAAGGAAGGTTAATTTCATATCAGAGGTGAAAGATTCTGGTGTTAATGTGAACTGCAGACTATAGCGATTAGCGATTGCAACAAAGGTGTGCATCGGGAAATGTGCAGAGGTTGTACCAAAGGTGGAAAGGTATGTATTGAGTTAAATTCCTTTGTAAATGGTTATTAAAGGATTTAGTGCGGATATAAGGGATTTCATATATAAGTCCATTATTATCACAAAGGATAAAGGGTTTATGGGTTAATTGTATATAGCCAATGTCAAAAAGGGGAAGGCTATACATATGCGCATAAAGTTAATGGATTAGAGGGCTTTGAAATAGTCCCAATTATAAATGGATGAAGATTATAATGGTTTATAAAGTCCCGATAGTCCGGATAGGAAGGTTTAAAAGAAAGGTTTTAATAAAGTAATAAGTGAAGGATAAGGGGTGATTAAGAGTTTCGATACATGCATATTAAGAGAAGGCTTAGACTATGTTAAGTGTTAATAAACCATTCAGCATAGGAATTGATGTATGGGCCTTAAACCTTAAGAATAAAATGTTTGAATCCTTAGTGAGTAAAAATTCCTGGGACAAATCAGATATGTGCATAATCCAGGCAAACTATGGGTAAAGCAGGGGTTACCCTGCGTCATTTGGTATCAGAGCATAGTTGTTATTGGAACAATTGATAGCAGAATAGAATAAGGGAATTTTGTAGAAAAAGACTTAGAATAGAGATGCGTTTTAAGATGTAAATGCAGGCAAGAGGGGATCATATTCTAATCTAACAAATAGAAGGTATACAGAGGTGATGTGCAACAGATGCAATAAATAGAGGACAATCCTTTCAAAGTACAGGAAATGGTGGAACAAGATCATGTAGAGATCTTGAAGGTGAGATGACATGTTTTGTTTAATTTTATTTGAATGCTGGAGAGTTGTGGTTTTTTATATTGACACACAGGTGACAGCATAGGGAGGTGAGAAGATCGTAGCAAGCCTAGAGCGAGGAGTGCTGAATTAGTTCTAGAGCAAAGAACTAGAGAGATGCTAAAAGAATGAGATCAAAAGAGAGAATCTTAGTGAAGCATATGTAGCAAGGAGGAGACTTTTTATTGCAGAGGTATTGTTGCAGCTCATTCCACAAAGGATGTGGGTAGAATTGCCAAGGTAATGAAGGCAACTGGTAAGACTTTCTAAGTGAAAGAAAAGTGGTTAGAACCAAGTATTTCATGGTGATTTAAATACAAGAGGAGAGTTGTGTTCTTGAAAAGGTGCAGATGAGTTGAAGCCTAAAGGAGCATAGGAGAGTGCTCAAAGGAGATTCCAGAGATAGAGAACCAATTGCTTGCCAAAAGACTGAGTTATCAGAGCTTGGTGAGGCAAGTGGCAGTAGGGAAGACTTGCTATTGTAGAGGCTTTAATGAAACTCATAGTAAGTGAGTAAGGAGTTCACAAAGATAGAGAAAAAGATGGTTACTGATAGTCATAGTAGAGGTTCTGAAGAAGACCACAACAGAATGGAGGTGAAGGAAGAGGATGTCAAGGAAAATGGCATGAGGATGAGTCAAGAGGAGCTTGACAAAGAGATTGCAAAAATAAAAGAACAACTCAATGTATTGATGACGATACTTGAGGAAAACCAGAGACAAGGTTGGGTCTTGAGGAAAAAGCCAATGAGGTGGCATAAATTACAGAGAAGGCTACAAAGGAAGAGAAGTCAGCAGGTAAATATGCAATAGCAGAGGAGATAATGAAACTTGAACAAGTACTGGATGTTCAATTGAGATCTAAAGAACTCAGAGAAGCTGAATTGGAAATGGAAGTGTCCATTTGTGAACCAAAGCAGGGTGAAGTTCTGGGTGAAGAAGAAGGAATTATTGATGACTTTCTAAATTGTTGGACGAATGTAGACCAATAGGAAAAGGTAAAACCTTTTATTGTTGAATCTAATAATTTTGATGTGGTTACAGGTTTTGCAGAGGATGAGCAATCTTTTGAAGTTGTCAGAAGTATGGAAGAGTATATTTTTGAAGATAAAAACTCTGAAGTAAAGTAGGATGGAGAATATCTCTTAAATAAGAAAAGTAGTGAAATATTGTAGCAAAAAGAATTTGATAATGATTTGATATTTGAAACTGTGACAACACAAGAACAATTTCTTGTGAAAGAAGGAGATGAAATTTAGCCTGAAGTGCTGATATGTAAAGCAATATTTGAGACTACTGAACCTTGTAATTTTCATATTAATAGTTTGTGTATAAATGCAAGAAACATAAGTAATGATGAAGTACTTATGAAGTGTCATAGAGAACTTGAATTGCTGGAGTATTTTCTAGGAAATTTAGAGTATGACAGTGTGATTTGCTCAGGGGAAGGAGTTAATTACAGTGGACAAGGACAGAAAGACATCATAGAAGCAGATGGTATGGAGGAGAGACTCGCTGATAGTCTCGTGAATTCTGTTGGGAATTCAAATCAGCATATTGATGTGCTGATAGTGGAGGAAAAATCAAAGTAGCATTCTGATGTGTTTCCAAAGGGAGATAAGGCACAGAAGCCTTATGATTTTTATTTTAACAAGTGTTTTATGAGTGCAGGCTTAGTTGCAAATGTTGGGGGAAATTTGGCATAGATGGATAGCCAAATAAAAATGGAAGAAGAAGATTCTATGGAAGAATTCAATCCATGGAACAAAGATGTTCAATTGTTGGAGAGAATGCTGGAAGGTCGTGAATCAGTGCAAGAGGGTAAGGATGAAAGGGAGGAAGCCAACAAAGAAAAAGTTGGAGCAAGAGTGAAAGTAGAAGAAAAAGTAAGTAAAAGTAACCTATAACAGTTTGAAGAGTTAGTGGACAACAGCAACAACCTAAAGCAGAGAGAAAGAAATAACAGTGAATGGCAGAATATGGACCAGTCCAAGGATGTGCTGGACACAGAAATTGAAGAAATGTGGCAGCTAGTGATGAAACAGTCCATATGGAGGAGATTAATAGCAGCAAGAAGAATGATCAATCAAAGTATGAACTTGATTAACAAAGAAAATAAAATGAAGCATAAGACAACATAAGTACAACAACAACAAAGGAACAAAGCATTTGGGTAGCTACAAACTAAAGTTTTGGACCCTAGAGGTTTTTTAATCAACTTATGAAGACACATGATCAGGAGATCATGGAAATTTTCTACTTTGGGAGTCTGATGCAGGAGCATTCAGGCCAAGAAAACTCATTGTATTTTATTAGATATAGGGGTATTGTGTTTTCAAGGAAGTTAGTTTCCTAAGAGTGAATTGAATGTAATTATTAATGTTTTGAGTGATTTTAATGAGAGAAGCTAGAATAGGGAATTAATTGAATATTGTGAGGTATATTTGTAAATGTTATTGAATATAGGAGAACATGGGAGATTTAGGATAGTTGAGAGATTGAGGGATTTGAGAATTTGTTGTAAATCTCATATTAGGAGTAACTTCATGAATTTAGGGAATAGAGAGGAGTTTTAGGAACATGGAAGAGATTTAGGAATTTTCTTAAGGAATTCATGGATCTAAACCAGAAGTGGTTTTAGAATCCCTTTGTATAAATGTAAGCTTAAAAGGCAGAGACAAGAGTGAGATAGGTTAGAAAGTCAGATAATTATCTGGTTAAGATAGAGTGTGGTTTTGAGCTTATGGGCAGAATGTAAACAAAGGCCATTGATATTAGAAAATCAGGCCCGAGAGATAGAGTCTCAATCTATAATTATCTGTTTGTAATTACATATACAGAGAGTGATTAGAATCTGTATAAATGTGTGTTCGAGTGATATGAATCAGAGTTCTGTGTAATAATTATATGCAGGAAGAGTCGTGGTGAAACACAGAGAGAAGAGGAGAGCGTGACAGAGGATCGTATGGATCCTTGTACCATTCGAAGGACCAATTAGAGGCCAAAAATAATAGTGATAAAAGAAATCATGAAGTTAGAGCCCAAGTGGAAGTGAATTGAGGGCAAAAGGAAAACCTTTAGAAAACTCGGAGACCACAAAAACCCTAAAGAAATGCACAAAAATCTAAGTAAAGGAGAAGAGTGAAGAAATGGAGTATGGGCAAATCGTAGCCGTTGGATCTTTATGATCAATGGTTGGGATTAAATCGCATCGGAGATCGAGATATCTCACCATCGAACGAACATCAGGCGCAAAAGTAATCAAAGTTTAATTGAGAATCCGAACCCAAACTTTATTAGATTGGGAACTTATAATTCTCGTCGAGTCCATATAGCTGAATCACTGTCAGGTTTGTTGTTCACCTAAAATTGGTGTGAATCCTTGGATCTTCTATATGTAGACCAACAACGGGGAATCATAATGTAGCTTTGGAGATGGGGAGAGTTAGTGACCGTTGGATCAGGAAAGGATCAACAGTGGAGATCATTGTAAAATATTGCATCGCAATAGTTTAATGGCATTGTATCAGCGGAGGAGTATGGAGACATGCGATAGTGATGGAGTGGACCCAAAAGGTTATTAAGTGCAGGTTAATGTTATTTGAAGTCCAAAAGGTTAATTTCGTATAGGAGGTGAAAGAGTCTGGTGTTAATGTGAACCGTGGACTATAGCGATTAGCGATTGCGATAAAGGCGTGCATCAGGAAATGTGCAGAGGCCATACCAAAGGCGGAAAGGTATGTATTGAGTTAAATTCCTTTGTAAACGGTTATTAAAGGATTTAGCACGGATATAAGGGATTTCATATATAATTCCATTATTATCACAAAGGATAAAGGGTTTATGGGTTAATCGTATATAACCAATGTTAAAAAGGGGAAGGCTATACATATGCGCATAAAGTTAATGAAGGCTTAGAGGGCTTTCAAATAGTCCCGATTATAAATGGATAAAGGTTATAATGGTTTATAAAGTCCCGATAGTCCTGATAGGAAGGTTTGAAAGAAAGGTTTTAATAAAGTAATAAGTGAAGGATAAGGGGTGATTAAGAGTTCTGATACATGCATATTAAGAGAAGGGTTAGACTATGTTGAGTGTTAATAAAACATTCAACATAGGAATTGATCTATGGGCCTTAAACCTTAAGAATTGAAATTTTGACTCCTTAGTGAGTTAAAATTCCTGGGACAAATCAGATATGTGCATAATCCAGGAAAAGTGTGGGTAAAGCAAGGGTTACCTTGCGTCACAAATTTGATTCAAATTCATGCATATCAGGGAGAAAATAGGACTGATGATGCAAATCATCGCACAGTCTTTCTACACTATTTCTTGCTTCAAGAATTGCCTCGTTGGATGGTAAAAAAATATCAAGGAAATCCATAGTCGAAGTGGAATCAATTGTCCAGACTGGTACCACATCCCCATCTACATCGTTTGATGGGAGAGAGATGGGATTAGAATATGCAGAATTCACAATAGATTGATACGCAATTTTCACTATAGATATTGGATAAGCCATTCCACCCACTTGCCCTTCTTCTAATGTGGTAGTAGGATGGGGAAAGAGCTAAGGATATAAAAAATAAT
Source organism: Pinus taeda (assembly GCA_000404065.3). Classification (NCBI taxonomy): domain Eukaryota; kingdom Viridiplantae; phylum Streptophyta; class Pinopsida; order Pinales; family Pinaceae; genus Pinus; species Pinus taeda. The sequence continues at coordinate 189,931 of APFE030227336.1, read as the reverse complement.
GAGTTCTAAAATAACATTGCTGAGGAATGATCCTAGAGGATGAAATCACATTGACATGAGCAACATGAGATGGAAAATCAAAAGTACCCATCAAAGAAGAATACATTACAACTCCTAAATTATTGATAGGATGCTCGGTATTCTTTACCAAGGGGACAATGGATTCATCAAATGCATAAGGGTCAATGGGAGAGTACGTTAACTAATAAATCATAACAATTCTACCTTCATGAGGAAAGAATAGGATGTGAAATAAAAGATGAGACAATGGCATTAATTGTGTAAACCCAATTGCGACCCAACAAAATATTATAATCGATATTAGCATCAACTATCTCTACTTCCACATTAGCGACATTTCCCCCTACACAAATAGGGAAGGCATGTAGAATCCCATGAGGCCTATGAGAATGACCATCAAATGCAGTTAAGAGAGTAGGAGAGGGAACAACTTCAAGTGACCCAATATCCTTCCAACATCACATAGACATGACACATGTGGAAGCCCCTTCATCAACCATGGTTCAAAATATGGTCTCCTTAGGATACATATATTTAATCTGAAAATCCATATGATGAGGGAGTATTGTTTTAAAATTTGACATATCAAATGTAAATACCATAGAATTCTTTGGGTCTACTACTTTGTTCGTAGTGAGAAAAGCAATCCTCTGTGTAGGACATGATTGGAGTACCTCTAACACCAACATGGCAAAGGGGCTTTGAGCCAAATCTTCAACAATAGAGTAGTTCTGAGTAGCCCTTGTATTGGTATTATAAGTTGACCATTTTGAGGAGCTTTTCTACATTCAAGGTATAGGCTCTACTACGGGCCCCTCTATATGAAGAGGTTCTGGAACATCATAAGCACTTTTAGCCTTAGAAGGCTCTGCCTCTCCATAATCATGATCCCTAGTTGAAATATCAAAATGAGACTTAACCATATATACATTAGATGTATATTCCCCATCCTAGTTGCCCCCTATAGGGGTTCCAGTACTAGCATTCATGCCAAAAAGTAATTTCTTCCCTTGGGGAAAGGGTTGGTAAGCACAGCCTGGGAACTAGAAGAGCCTTACTGAGCTAAAAATCGCTAAGCACCCTGAATCTTGCGGAAAAGATGGGTAAGGTGATCCCCACTGCATAAATTGCATGGGAACTTAACCTTTTTCTTAAATTATTTTTTTCCCTTGCTAGTGTCATCATTGGGTTTATTAGCATTTCCCTTCCCTCCCTTATCTTTTTTCTTCCCATGTGTCTTATTATTCCCATCAGATTGTTGCTTTCCTTTGGGATTTGAGGACTGGACTGCATTAACTGCAAAAGGTTGAGAAGGAATAGCCACAGACGATGTAGTTTGTGTTGCAAAAGCAAATTGTAATGACAATGGTTGTAATTGGTTCAACAAACTAGTCGTATTACTATCAATCGATCCTATAACTTCGTTGGCATGGGGGCCCAATTTTAGCTTGGCGAGACCAATTTTAGATTCAAGAGCATCAAGAAAAATCTTATATAGAACTCTCGACTGGGAATAGGTTAGCTCTAATTACTGGGCTTTGAAAATATTCTTCAGTGAACACCCCGAAAAATGACACATCCTTAGAAATATCCAGTTGAAATGATTCGAAAAACCATTCCAGAAGAAACTCATTAAAGATATAGGCCTTGATTAATATCTTCCTTCTATTCCACTCTTGAATGTGGTTAGAAATATGTGTAGCCTTGTCCTGCTCAAAATTGGCCAGGAGTTCAATTCCGACATCATAATGGATAGGAATCCGAAAATGGTATAGAAACATTTTAGCTAAATCACCAATCGTAGAAAACACCCCCCCCTAAACCGATGTACCATTTAGCTGCATTTCTAGTTAAGGTGAATTGGAAAAGTCTCAACCTAACTGAATCATCAATCAGGGATTTTGAGGAGCACCATAAATGCAAAGTGGTTATATGATCAACCAGATCCTCACCAGACTTCCCTTCAAATTTCAGAATATCAGATAGAAGTTTAGTAGGGACTAGAGGCCAAGTCAGATTACAATGAATCAGATTGTTAGTCAAATTCAAAAGATGTGGAAAATTAAGTGTTGTTAAGAATGGTAAGTGCAAAGGAATAGGATAATTCCAAGCTCCAAGAGTGGAATTTCCAACATTCAAAAAAGAGTATCTTGGAGTTTGAGAGGCACCAGGCTACCAAGGGTTACTCATATAAGCACTTGAACCATAAGGAAAACCTTGTAGTCTAGGGGTATATGGACGTTATCCACCCCTATTGGCTTATGGGGACCTAACCCAGGTTTGGAGTTACTTAGCCAAACAAATCCCTACACTACTGGCCCTTTCAGCATCAGCCCATGGAGCATGGATTGAAGTCTCATCCGACACAGTATGGGGGGATGCTGGAACCATGTTTCTGCACCCTTGAGATGTCTGAGATGTCATTTCAGTCCAACTAGATTTGTCTTCACATAGGTCATTTTGCGCACTATTCCAACCTTCAATACCTTCGTGATCTGTTATAATCATCTTCCGCGTAGCCCTAACCAAGGGTTGAGATGCTTTTGTGTTGCTAGGGCAACGAACTGCACTATTTCCCCAAACTACACCACGTATCTTACTTATCTTCTTAATAGATCTTAGTTAACTTCGCGTAAATAGATATTCTATCTTGCATTCACTTAATCAATACAATTATACACATTCGTGCATCATATAAATATTAAAAGTTAATTTCATACCCAAGATAAAAGACGCATAAAATAAGAAATAAATACAAAAAAATGATAAAGAACTTCTCTTTATTAATACTCCCAACTACTACAGACTCGACTCGCCTTGTGCACTCAGTTGCAGGGGTCCGCGCACTCAGCTGCGGACTACTAGGCCTCTGCACACTCAGCTGCAGAGCCTTCTCCTACTCTACGACCCAAAACTAGAATTGACTCCACAGATCTATCTCGCATACATCATATGTTCATCTTTTCTTATCCTTTTTTTTTCTCTTAACTACTTAGAGCCTCGCTCTATTTATACAATCCCATGATCTGCGGACCATTGGTATATCTCTATAATCGACATTAAAATAAAAAAAAATAAGGGTGGACAACCCTATGACTTTTTTAGAAACTATACGCTCCGCACCCACAAAATGTGGAGTCTTTACATCCGAATTACAATCTTTGATCAAAATATAGGCTTTAAGCCCCAAAACTTTCCTTGGGGAATCCCGCGCCTAACAGGCACCCAACAAAAATATCATGACTCGCCCTCGAGTCACTTTGTTGGTGCAGAGATCTTTACGCAAAGACCTCCCAACTCTGACTCGAGCACTGCAAGTTCAGCAACACACTGAGCGGCTGCCTGTTGTACTTCCTCAATGCGTTGTTTAGTGACCACTGTGGCTGAACTATTACCCTAGATCCTTTCCTGCGTTGCTTGCAGCTGTGTGAGATTTGCTTTAATGGAGGTTGTAATGGTGTGCACCTAATCAATCCACAATTGTAAGTGTGCCTTCAAAACTACTTCGTTATGTCGAGCAGCATCCACCTGCTCCTTGAGCGCTTTAGCTTGCTGCATCCTCACAAGCCTCTATGTAAGGGCAACTGTCTACGCAGTCCCTTTTACTTCATCATATATCTATTGTAGCTCACGCACCTCTATCTCCAGGCACTGTATGTTTAGGTCCTTCTGCAGGGTGGTGAGAACCTCGAACGACTGCTCGAACAACTTTGTACAGTCTATCACTGTAGTGTTGACCGCCACCATTGTTCTAGTAATTGCAGTGGCGCGTTGTTCCTTAACCTCCAGCGGAGTTCAGGGTTGCGCCTTCAACCGCAGTTCTGCTATCTGAAGGTTCATCTCCAGCTGAAGGCCATTTCCTCTTTTTCCTCGCGGACCCCTATTGCTAATTTTTGGATGCATGCCTCCACTGGTTCTTTTGCTTGGATGGCCAATTCTGGGACCATCTAGCAGGCTTCCTCCACTACCTGCACCATTTGTCTATTCTGTGCCACTACCTTGTCATGCTACAGGCTCAATTGTTCAATGTTGATGCGCTGCTCGCTCATTACCTGGAGTGCACGACCCTCCCTGGCTCGTAGTTTTGCAATGATTCCATCCTACAAAATATAGAGTGTCTCCCCAGGGAGCACAACTACGTTTAATTCGATTCCCTTCAACCCACTGACCATAGGCCTGACAGCCTTATTTTCTATAACGAGTGCTCCATCTGGAAGCACTATGGTGTTGGTCATTTGGGCGCACATCATTTCCTCGGTTGCGGATGTGCCTACTACGAGGCTAGTTGACACAGTGCCATCCTGTGGAGTGCGCACCTGCAACTCTTTTATATGTGCCCAGAGAGCCCCCAACACCATCTAGAGGGCCTCCATGGTGACGTCCCTCACTGTCTCGCCTATGTTGTGTAGATCCCACTTAGTGAGGGTGATTGGATCAAATGAAGTCCTTGAAGCCTTCGACTTCTTTCATGGGACTAATTGCTCTCTTGGGCGCAGACGTTTTAGTTGAGTGGACGCTATCTACGGGTCTACGCCACCTTGCTTTGTATCGATCTCCAGCTTAGGCGAAGGTGACTTCTATCCTTCGCGCTCTTCTTTTGCTGCCTTCTGTTGCTCTTATGCCAACTTCGTAGCGCCCCTTGCCACCTGGGCCTTAGCTATTATTGCTTCATTTTTGTGTTTTTCTGCCAACTACGCCATCCGTAGTTTCACCTCTTCCTTTTTCCGCTGCAGGACAAACTTCTCTGCTTCCATCACGGAGCTAGTTGGGGTGTGTCACTCTGATGGCCACAACTCAAGGACCATGAAGATGACATCATCTGTCGCCAGATAAGGTAACTCACACAACATCTTTGCGGGGTCCTTTTGCAACTTGACGTAGGCATGGTGAAAATTTTCCCTCAACTTTGCGAAGCTCTATAGACTGTTGTAGACCGTGGGCAATAATCATTGCTTGCAATTAATCCCCATTATGATGTTCATCTCCATGAACACCCAAAATATTTTGTTGTCCCTTATCCTTTGTGTGTCCCTCGTTTTCCATAACGAAGCATACTTCGTTGCCTCTCGAAGGTCCTGCGCGATCGTCGGGAACTAGCTATCTTTGGGCAATTCCCATGCCACCAGTACTATGGAAAACAAAGGCCATGCATAGTGAAAAAAATTTCCCTGCTCCTATGCCTCACGATAGTTCTCAAGGAACTCTCTGCATAAGTAGTTTTTCCAGTTAAACTAGATCCCTTCTATGCATTGTGCTGCTAGTGCAACCACCAGCATGGGCACCTCATCTGCACGGCACTTTCGCATAACCTTCCCTACCAATATCTACGTTGCAACATTAACCACAGGGTTGTTGATGCTGGAAATGGTGTACCCTCTCTTCTTCTTCTCTAACTTAAAATTCTTCTTCATGGCCTTCGTGATGGCCAAGTCATTTCTCTTTCCCTCCGAGATGTTTGCTAGGTCGTCCCCTTTGCAAGGGAGCTAGGTAATTCTATGAATCAAATGGTCTGTGATGGGGATGGGATCCTCCAGATACATGCACCCATTATGTACCAGGCAGAGAAGTTTCCTGATGACAAAAATGGTCATTGGGGTGAGATGGTAATGTGGCACCCAGAGCAGGGTTAGAAACCCTTCTTTCTCAACTCTTCTCAGCCATTTACATGACTCCAATTCTATGATTTCGCCTGACACATCTTTCTTTTGCTGCATGAGCTGAACAATTGCAAGATGCGGGAACTTATCATGGTCTGTGAGATCCCAATCCTCAAAATTCAGCATGGGCACTCGTCCCAAGTGCGCCCCTTCAAAATAAATGTCATCAGGGAGTAGCAAAGTATGCAAAGAGCTCTTGCTCTCATCTGTATCTTTGGGTACCTTTGCTTTACCCTTATGTGGAGGAACATATGCGGGCAACCTGGTAAGAGGGTCCGCACCCTGGGTTTCAACCTTCATTTCTATATCCTCCTCCTCTACTAGGATTTCTTCAAATTCTTCCTCCTCATCGGCCTCCAAATTGATAGCCTTCACCTTTTCTTCCATCGTAAGCTTAGTTATTAATGGATTCCTAGGTGATACATGCACTAGTACCATGGCCTGCTTGTCTTTCTTAGGTCTTAGTGTGCGCGGTGATTTAGGGATTTCTGTGACTATCCCGACACTTTCTGGGGCTTCCACTTCCGTAATGGCCTGCGCGGCTTCCTCGACGGTCATTACTCTGGTGTCCTTGGCTTCTTAAGGTGCTACCATAATGTGATTCCACAAGTCTCTCAACGTCTCAGGTAATTACTCAGGCAACGAATTCACGTTCCGAAGATCGAACAAGTCTGGGTTCATGAATGTCTGTGTGCACAACAACTCAGTCCTCAAATTTCCAAGTGTTGTTTGTTGGATAGCCCTTTGTAATTTATAGTGCCTTTTGAATTTGAATTCGACTATTACCCCCACATTTGGTCCATTAATGCTCGATTGGCGGCATATTTTCAAGAATCTAACGCATAAATTTCGCCTTAAATGCTTGTCACCCACTCACTTGGTCTCAAACCAAGCATAAAATCGTGAATAGTGACTATAACGATCACTTTCTAGCCGACTTACGCAACAGTGCAACTACCCTTGCACTGTCGTGGACCCTGTGACACTTCACTAATGTGCACAGTCTTGACATTATGCAGTCCTTAGGCAGAGTAGTTTATAGTCCTGCGCCTCCTTTCAGCTACCTGGAGAGCTAAGACTATGCTTTTATCAGCTAGTTAGATGTTCGAGCCCCCTGTGTATGTCTTCAAACGATTGCCATTAACTTTTCCTAGGAAGATTTCTCCATTTAACTTTACCAACTACACCACGCCACCATCTGTGATCTCCTTAATAACATATGGTCCCAGCCAATGCATTCTGAGCTTCCCTGAGAAGTTATCGAACTTATTATCATACAGAAACACCAAATCATTCACCTTGAAGGTGTGAAACTTAATATGTCGATTGTGTTAAGCCTTTTCTCGCTGCTTTTGGACTTGCTGGTGAAATCTAGCCAAAAGAAATTCTTCCTCGAGCTCCTCCAATTGCAAGCCTCTCCTCCAGGGCTTCGCGATCTTTCATAACTGTGAGCCCTGTTATGCACAAACTAGGCACGATGTATTCCATAGGCATTACTTCTTCATAAACAAGCCTAAAAGGTGTTTGTCCCATCAGTTTCTTGCATGTTGTCCTATAAGCCCATAATATTGTAGGTACACGTAGGTCCCAATCACTCCGCTACACATTGCATACTTTGTTCAGTGTGTTGCATACCTTGGTGAACACTTCTGCGCGATTTCTCTTCCTGCATAATTTCTTCCCAACATTAAGAGCCATCTACGAGCTCCCCCACCCCCCCCCCCCCCCCCACACACACATGCTTATTAACCATGTATTTTAGCGTGGAGTACATGTGCATCTGCGCAAGTTGGGGCTCTTTTCCATAGGCCTGCATCCTCCTGGCCAGATGCATGCGCTGACCATCCTGTTCATTGTACTTGTCTGTCAGGCACACCCTAGGCTTCCCAAATTGTGTGTGCATCATTCTCCTATGTTCGCGCCAGCCCTAAAGCTCCCTTTATGCGTACCCCACCATCTCGCGGGCGTAGCGCACAGTACCCAATCCAAGGCAGGAAGCATTGCTTTTTTGGCACCTTCCTTTCAAATTTATTCAAGAAGGTATCTACCTCACTTAGACCATCATAAGTAGGTAGATCTCTTACTTTTGTCTGTTAGGGCCTAAATCTACCTCAGGTTGAAGGAAGGCAAGTCTAGGGTAACATCAAACCATGCTTAACCTAGTAGCTAGCCCTACCAGATCAGGAGAGGGCTCTCTCCTTGTCAATATCAATTAGGATATTGGAAATTAGGGCTTGAGATGACTGAAAATGAATGCTGATTTTAGGCTAGGTATAGTATATTAGGGTTTCTATTTTGATTTTAGGTTTTGGTTGCTGGATCAATTTGAGAAGGCAGCTTTGGGTCTAGGAAATCAACTCAGATTTGCAGGAAGTTCTGTGGGGCGAGGTAGGTAGGTGTTTTAGCACTTTGAATTGAGTGTGATGGTAAGTCTAAGACCAATCAGGAGTTGGAGAGGGCATGAAAAGTTCATGAGTCCTCTTCAAACAACAGAAAACATTAAAAACTAAATGTATTCTCAAGGCAAAGCACTGAATATCAATGGATTCCACCTATCTATCTTGATTCATTTAGTTATGAAGAAAGAAATAGATGCTGGCACTTATAACACATGAGAGAAACTAAATAACGAAGGAAGAAACAATGCCAAGACACATTACCACAAGAATCCCACAAAATGTTGCAAAACTCTGGTTCATTTCCTTTCCAAACTGCAGAAGCAATTTACAATGAGGCTCAAAGCATATACACGAGTCCAACCTTCACAAATGACTAAGAAAGTACATAATATAGGTATCAAACCACCTATGCTAGCCATCAGGGGTCGAATCCATGAGTCAAGGATCTGTTTCAACAACATCTAAACTAGGAATTAGAAAATAGGCAATGGAACAACTTGCCTCTAAAACCATGGAAACTAATTCATTCAGCCTCACACCACCTCTAACTGATGTATCTACCCCCTCAAGTCATTTTTCATCAAATTTACATCATATTACATCATTTATCAACACAAATTTACCAAGGAGAAGAGAAAAAGTCAACTAATAGTCAAACTAGGTGAAATTCTGAGTTGGCAAAAATTTTCCTGATGCATAGTGCCACTTCAAGGCTGCCTTTGGAGACCTTCCGCTTCACCAAATTAGGTCCAAGATAGCTTGTTGGAAAGCTCTATTTGTCTAGATTCTAGAACACTTTTAATTTTCGTATTTGGAGTTGATTTTCCCTTTCAAAAATCATTTCTCCCAAGACCGGTTCCTGTGGATCCAAAAAGTGGCAAAGAGGGCATTTTTAGGTGTTTTTTTCCCTTTAGGTGACCCAGATCTCCTCCAAATTTTATGAAACTTTCTAGGTTTCATTTTTTTTCCATGAGGAATCCACAAATACAAGCCATTTTGCAAAATACTGATCCAAATCAATACGCAGCGCTGGTGGCACTGCGCATTAGCTGAAAATTCCTCTGTTTTTAATTACAAAATTGTAAAATGACAAAAAATTCCCAAATTTCTTCAAATTTGACAAGAGGCAAGCTTACTAACTGCATTTATAAGATAATGAAGCTTCAGCCAAAATTTTAAGTTTATCTTGTTCTCTTATCTCTCAAGGCTCTCTTTAACTTAGCTTTAAGCATGTTTACCCTTGTCTTGCAAATCTTATTCCGAGCTAAGTAATGATAAGCCATATGATGCAACATTTTCTTTTCTTTGTTAGCTTTCTCAAGGTGAATGTTCACCCTCTCCAACCATGATTCTCGATTAGCCTCAATTTCTTGCTCAAGGGATGCATCTTGATTTTTCTTCTCTTTTCCACTTGCCTATTTTCTCTAATCGTTTGCAGCTCCATAATGGCTTGCTTATCTTCTAGTTGCTTGTTTTTCTGCTCAAGAAAGTTGATAGTCCATTGGCCCTCTCAAGGTTAAGTGATAAGGCTTGGATTTCAGCCTCCTTCTCTTTGATAATCATGTCCTTGAGTCTTGAGATTTGAGAGCCCAAATCAATGAAATCCTCCTCAATCAAAACAAAATCCCTGACTTGCCCTTCAGGAGGGCCCTCTTCATGCATCTGTTGCTTTCCTTTGTCTCTGCCCTATACCTGTTTAGCTGGAGAAGAAGGCAAAGCCCCTTTCACCCCTGATGAAGATAGCATTTTCCTGTGGTTTGATGAAGAAAACGAGACCCCTTCCACCCCTGGTGGAGATAGTACTCATTTGGTAGCTGCAAAAAGCATCCTAGTGCCTCTTTCATAAGTAACAAACGCAGGAACATGAGCCTCTTCTGTTTTAGTTTCAGGCTCTTTTTGTTGCCTGGAAGGTTCACCTTCCTCTTGAAGATCTGAAAATATTTGATGCCCCTTGAAGCATTCATGGGTAATGAAAGTTTCCCATGACACTCCCAACTCAGTGAGTTGATGGAAAACAACAATTTTGATGACACAAAAATGATAAATACTATTGAGCTACTGTGGAAATGGTTCTCTTTTTGCAATCGTTGTCATCCTCTCTATGTTTTTACATATGAAATAAGGAATGCTCATCATTCTAACGTTGTGAAGTGCATAAACAATCTAATATGGTAGGCATAAAGTCTGGAGAACCTACCCTCACATGTAAAGTATTTGATGATAAGCTTCATGAGTGGAAAATACCGGTCCTCCAAGAATTTGAAAGGAAACACCCTACTAAGTTTACCATGGTATTTGACCTTAATATAAGATTCATAATGCTTCTTACTGATATTCTGCCTTTTATTCCACTTTTCCCCTACATCTGGCATTCTTGTAGCTTCTGCAATGATAGCTGGTGAAAGAGTGAAATTGACCCCAGCAAAATACACTACATTATTTTCCATGTTTATGACAAACTACCTTGCTAACTCATGGTGATATTTGACCCTCTCAACCATTTCACAAAACTCAAAACAGGATTGATATCTAAAGCATGTGGTGGCTAGAGGGCAAGCAAGGAGTTCACTCATGCTAATAGGTTCCTCCCTAATGATTTTTCCACCCTTGTGAGGTTTCCTGGGTTGCACGTTTCTTTGCCTTGAGCTATCACTAAGTGTTTCTTCTTCAAAACTTGATTCAATGCTTCTTTCCATGATGCTTGTCTTAGGGATGTGATGTGATGATGGTATGATGCAAAATGACAATGGGTGGGCACAAAGAAGATGAGTATGAAGAGATTTTGCAAATGTGAAATGGAGTAGGGGAATGAAGGGACAGGTTTAGGAAATTAGGGTTTTGACTTATGAGGGCCTTAGGGTTTTAGTGAAGGGAATTAGTTTCTTAGGGGAATAGGGAAAGGGAAAATGGAATTAATGGGTAGATTTAAGGGCAATGAAGTGTGGAAAAGGGGAAAAAGATACTAGTTTTGTAATGCAGTGAAAATTTTGCAATGAGATGAAAATGTATGAAGGCAAGCTAGGGTTTTGATTTTAAGAAGCAAAAATTATGAAGAAAACATGAAGAAGACCAATTTCAGCTCAAAATTTATGAAAACTTACTTGTATGAGTGAAATGCATCATTTGGGAGTGTTTAGGATGAATTTGAGTGGTTTTGGAACCTCCCTATCCAATGAGCAGCGCACTAGGCCCAATGCACGGCGCCGGCCTGATGCGCAACACCTGTGTATTTTTACATTGGTAGAAATTTTCTGATGCACAACACTGGTCTGATGCGCAGCACCAACCCTCTAATGCGCAGCGCCAGGTAAACTTGCTGCAAAAACAGGGTTTTCTTCCTCCTTTTCTCAATTTCCCTCCAAATCGCGATTTTGGTTCTTCACTTGATGTTTTTCACAATGAAATGAATGGCTAGCATGAATTCACTTTATAAATGGATACACTTTAATTTTTCCTCATTGCAAACCCGATTTTATAAAGTCTTAGTCACTTTTTCTCAAAAACTCTGTTTTTCATTTCAAGTTTGACTTTTTCTTGACCATTTGATGGACTGATGCATTGGTGCTTTTGTTTTTGCAATGGCTGGAGTTGGCAAGGTGACCAAGAGTAGCTGTTGAAATTATTACATATAGAAACACTTAAATTACATGAAATTTATACATAAAATGGAAAAACTCTATTTTCACCTCAAAACTCTATCAAAAGTAAATTTATGATTTGATGAACTTATTAATCCTGCTCATGTGCCTGCTAACCTTTTTATTCAATTTTGGATGACCATGATGAAAAACCCTAGACCTAGTGAGACTAAAACCCTAGAACTAATTTCTATAAAATAAATGAAATAGGATGACAATAAATGACATAAAAAATGTGAAAATAGGTCAGCAGGTGAATGTCATGAGGGAAATTGACATGAAACCACTACCATCAGTTGATCCATGACCTAATGGAATGTAGTTGATCAGATGAGACACCTAATATGTGTGCAAAAGATCAATTTGATCACTAATGGAAGTGTGAAGATACTGACACTAACACTGTCGATACACAACACAGTGACCTTGTCATCATATTACAATTCAACGTTGTTACTTCATGTAATCGATTTTTCCATCGCTCTATATCCTCATCAGAATCCAAAGTATAGGAGTTCTCGTGCTCCCATGAAATCCACCCATTTGCAGTGGGATTTACCCAGTCTTGCTCTCACGCTGTTATCATGTAGATGCAGTCCAAATCATCATCACTTTCATAGTCACGTATCGGCTCCATATAGCACGATCCTTCACTAAAGTTCACAGGTATAATTATGCGTAGTGATTTCTTCTCAAAAATCATCTTGTGCTTCTTTAGATTGATCACCCTGTTTATGTCAGTGGCCCAATCAATTCCTAAGAGCGTGGGGCAAGGATTGTTTTCATCACCAATCTCTATCACTTCAAAGTCTACCAACGTGCTCTCTCGCTCAATATCCATAGTTATTCCATGTAATCGCCCCATGGGTATTATTTTCTGCTAGTTCGCCATCCTTCGCTGAATTCAAGACCATTGTAGCACAGGTCTCCCCATTCACTCCCATGTTTGTTTCAGCAAAACATTTGCATCCGATCCTAAATCCAGGATGACTTGATCCATCTCATATTCTCCAATTTGCATGATAAGTCTCATTTCTCTTCCAGTCCTTGTTTTATGTTTTTCGATCTTCCTGACTATACATAGTTCCCTAGGCATGGTCCCAGTGCATCTGTTAATGAGTTCCTGTAACCCTTTCACCGCCTTACTATCGCACAGTAGCTTCATACATGTTTCCAGGAATGTTGTGAGCATAGATGGGTCCATCTACGACTCTGGCTTATCTTTGCTTCTTGAAGTGGAGGCATCTGTTAGTGTCAGTCTTTCCAGCCTTCCTCCAGTGATCAAATATGCTCTTACAAAGTTATTTTGAAGTGTCAAGGTCAAATTTTTTCATTTCAGTGAGTCTTCAAGCAAAATTTGGTCACTAGGCATTAGGTCTAGGGTTTGCTCTCACTCTTTTCAAAGTTGCCCAAATGTCGGTCTATGTCACTATTCAGCTGAGTCTATCATCATTCATAGGGTTGTCATTATCATGTCAGTGTCTAATGAGTCATTTTACATCTTGTTCATGCTTCAGTTGTGCCTTGGCAAGTTCATTTCCCTCTCCTAGGGTTTTGAAGCCAATTTCTCTTGGACGGACAAATCATCAGCAAAACTTGTATCCAGATGTTCATACACCTTCCCCTATCCTTAAAGTACCTTACCAAATTCTTCCCATCACTGAGATTCCCCAAATTCCTCATTTTCGCACAAACCCTATTTCTAGCTACAACCTGGCAATTTTCTAGGTTGGGCCTGTGTTTTTCCCTTTTGGACCCCTTCCCCTCAATAAATCTCTGAGATTCCACTTTCCCCTGCTTCCTAACATCCCTCCCTACTCCCAAAAATTTCCCCAAGAATTTATAAGCCCCCTATCTCCTTCATTTCGCTCCATTTTGACAAAATTCCTTGTTCCACACATCGGGATAAGTTTCACTAAAATGATGTTTCTGAGCAATCAAAGATGATTTTTTCAAAACTGAGAGAGGTTTTTGTCCAAAACATGCCACGGAAGAAAAACCTCCTTCACTTTTTGCACAGGTATCATTGTTTTAAAGAAATGTCAAAAATACCGGCGAGAACAAAGGTGCTCCAAGGACGGTTGGCCAAAGCACAAAAACGAAGGAAAACGCCCGATCCACTCCAAATTTTGGCCAAAGCCTCTTTGAATGAACATGGTACTTGATTTGGGACTCCCAGCCCAAATTTCAAGAAATTTGGAGAAAATTTTGTCATTTGTGAATTTTTTGTGCCATTTACAGGTTTTTGCTCATTAACACGTCTCACCCCCGGTGAGATATGTCGTCCCGGCACCTCCATTTGACAAAAACTGAGCATTTCCAAATTTTTCATGCAAAGTTACATATTCACATGGATGGACTTGAGATTTTGTGAAGTTTTGGGCCTCCAGAAAGTAAAAAAACATGCAAAATTTGACTTTCTGCCACTTTTTTGAACTGCAGAAAGCTGTCTTGGGAGAATTGATTTTTGACAAGGCAAATGAACTCCAAATCCAGAAATTCCAATTGGGTTGGAATGTAGACTCACAGACCTTTCCAACAAGCCTACTCTTTCCCAATTTTTCCACCTGCAAGTGCCCCAAACATGGCTCCAAAGGGGCGCGACATGTCAAGCAGGGGGGCGCGACATGTCAGGCAGAATTGCCCAGAAATGCACTGTACAGCCCAGAAAACGCAGATTTGACTCAGTTTGACTTTTTTAGGTGAATGATGATTCTCTTTGATGTAATTATGGTACTTTTTAGACAGTTTTACCCTTATGTAACTCTTCTAGAAGATTCATTCATGAAAAGGGTAAAAATTAAATGAATGAATTGGTTTCCTAGCTTATAGAGGCAAGTTGTTTTGACTGCCTAGATTTTAGTGCTAAGTTTAGAAGTGGTTGAAACAGCTC
>APFE030227336.1:119772-174239 GCA_000404065.3 Pinus taeda | reverse complement strand
TCTCCTACCTCGCCCCAAAGAACCCCCTGCAGAAACTGTGTCCAATCCCTGCACCCAAAATTGCCCTCTCCTCAATTTGCCAGCAAAAACCCAAAAACTCCAAAATCAATTTTTCTAATTAGTTTACTAGCCTAATATCAGTGTTACCTTATTGGTCATCTCATCTATTGGTGATTTTACGAGATAGACCGGAGAGAGCCTTCTCCTGCCCCGTAGGGCTAGCTACTAGGCTAAATGGTTTGATGTAGCCTTGAGGTTCACCTTTCTCAGCCTGAGGTGAAATTTCAAGCGCTAACAGAAGGGACATGTTAATTCAAATGACACAAAACCCATGATAGAGATTGGATCATTATCATCCATCTCTATGCTTTTAGAGTGGAAAAAGTGGAGGAATCAACTCACATGACTATTTTTATCAGTGGGACCCAGTTTGGCAAATTGGGGTTTGAAACCTTCCGGGATCATTTTGAGGCATCAAATGGAATTTTTTGGGGGTTAAAGTATGCTACTTAAGCATGCAATGATTTTTCCCATTGTACACACAAAGACCTTTCTAATGACGCAAGAATGGCCTCAATACGAGTCTGTATGCAAAAGTTATGCCACTCATAAGTTAACCTTCATGTTTTGACCACCATAATTCAAGAGGATGCCATGTCATCCCCCATTAATTAAGGAAAAGGGGTTAGCCACATGATCACGGTGAGAAATACTCTAGAAGAGTCCATATTGTAACTCTAGTTAAGAGTTGAGGGAGTCAAACCAAACCACTAGTGGTATACCGAGCTATGTTATAGCCGACCCACTAGGAGGAAAATGGATTCCATTCTTTTCAAGCGCACTTGTTCCATAAATGAACATAGTAGCCAAGAGGGATAGGGAGAGAGCACACAAAGAGGATTTGTGCGTTGTAGTGGCCCATGAGCCACAAGCCTTACTTATTATATTATATTTATAGTCATTTTCTATTTAGAGATAGTGAGTAGAGCTGCCTCACCTTCCAGCTGGGTTTTTCTCCTGAAAGGATTTCCCAAGTTATATCTTGTGTCAATCGTGATTTGTGAGTTTTTATTTTATTGTTCTCTATTTTTTGCATAATTATAATTTGCATGCATATGCAATAAATAGTAATTTACCGATAAAAAAATTAAAGAGAAATAAACCTTCATAGTGTATATTTCAGATTTTTAAGTATAATTTTATCATATATGTAGTGACAAACTATTGAGTGGAATATCGACAAAATTCCATAGATCAATCTATGAATTAAATAATTCATTCCCTTTTTTTCACTTTTACACACAATGTGGGAAAATACCACGGGCTTCCAAACCCAATGCTACGGGATTCCAAACTTAATACCATGCATTTCTAAACCCATCAGTTTGAAACCCCCATTTTACCTTTCATTTTTCATGTGCACCTAATTTTTATTATACTTGTAATGCCTTAATTTGACATTAATGTCAACATTAATCCTTTGGAATCAACGACAATAATTTCGAGAATCATAAGAAACTTTCTTACTAAAGGTAATAAATAATATTAAGATGCAATACCATACAAATAATCCATGTAAAAGTACAATCACACTAACAAGAAATATAACATCTTGCCTACAATAGAGATACAAAACTGCCTCTCATCAACCACGATAGTTAAAAAACCATAATCATAGTTTACCTAACTCTAAGAATAATCACAAACTACCCTTTCACATAACCCCTAAAGGTTATTTATGCAATTTTGGTTTAGGTCATATTTTATGATGTAAAAATCCTAATTTAACTAACTTATTTAGTTACATAATCACAATCCCTTTTCAATTGATGAAAGATAGTTGATGCAATCTTTAACAATAGGGATTATATCCTATTGTGATTGGATTCCACAAGGTTGACCATATATTTTTCTCTTCTCCACTTGCTGCAAATATAAGTGTCCAATTATTGTGTTGATGTTGTTCTAACATAGTGTTTTTCACCCAAAATAAAGGGGCCAACAATCCTCGATCACACTTATTGACCAACCTTTGAGTCAACTCTATTGTAATTCTTTCTTGATATCACTTATAGTTTCTTGTTAAACTTTTACTTCAAATAAAGGTTCCAACTTAGGTACCAATGCAAGAGCTTGTAATTGAAATTATTGGAAACGTTTCAACTTTATGTCTCATTTGCTACCAAAATTATATTCCCCACAATGAATACTTGAGATTGTTTAAAGTTTGATGTGGTTGGTCATATTTTCAAGGTATCCTACCACTATATGTATGCAAATAAAATGAGTTGTTGAAGGTGTAGGTCCTTATATTGGGTGACTGGGAGAAATTCTCTAAGGCATACTTGTTAACAAATGTAACATCATGAATGGTTTCCCATTACATATTTCCTTATGGTCCAATTTCAGCTTAGTAATATGAATTTAAAGGTCAATCATTGAGTGAGCTTCAAAATTCATCTACATTATCCTCTTCCACAACATTTTCCTCTTTAGCCATTACTTGCTTCCACGTAGTCTTGCTTGGTGGAATGACCATTTCCTCTAAAGGAATATATATGACACCTAGTGTAATAATTTTATTGTTGACCCCAATTCATGAGAAAATATCATCTAATGCTTATTCTATTAAGTAAAATGGAAGAGGGGAGACTCTAAATTTGTCCTTGTCTGTAACTCTAGGTCTAACATAAGTATTCTTGTGGTTAGTACAAAGATATAATGTGTTGCATTAGGCATCAATTATATACTCAGGTAATCTAATGGTTTCATATAAGGCAATGATCATAATAGCATACCATTGGGAAAATGTGTTATCATTAAAGTCAATACTCTCAATATATTTTCATATTAGCTAGGGGCCATATTGTGTTGCAACAATTTTGTGTGCCATCTTAGATGGGATTTGTTTTCCTTAAGGAGGTTTCTATTGAAACATTGTAAACTAAAATTAGGTATCCATAAATGAACCACTATATGGAAAAAAACTTCATAACACATTTTTCTCTATAACCCCTGCGAAAAAATTCTCCCCTCTCCATTTATAGTAAAGTTTTCTAGTAGAGGTGGGTAATTAGAGGTTTTAGCAAAGGATTTTTGGTTGATGCACTTAAATCATATTACATGACCTAGTCTGTTTAGTAGAGGAGTTTTGGTCAATACACTTACATCATATTAGGTGACTAGGTGTGCTGGTATATAGGGCACAAATATGCATGGAATTATAGTGAAAATGATAATTATTATTACTTTAACATATTAATATATCGATTTAAATCGATCATAAACATTCCCTAATTGATGCATCTTCAAATAGTAAGTACATTGGTGATTCAATATATAAAACAATTTGGATAAGGTTTAGATATTTTGTAATACAATATCATTTTTTATTTTTTAAAAATTACAAAAGCTTATAGGTATGCTCCAGTATAGGACCCAATGATGCATTCCTACTATTGGCTCACCCGAGGTCATTTTTTTTAATCTCATGATAAAACTCTAGTCAATGCATCTTTAAAGAATGGGCAGATTGGTCCATCATTATATCATATGCATTGAATAAGGTTTAGCAATTTTCTTATACCACTAGTACAATATGTGAGATTAGTAACTACACGATTAAAAAAGCTAGTCACCGCAATTATTTCAAGTGAGTTAATACTAAATTTGAGAAATTTTAAGTGACCCAACTAAAAAAGACTAACTTAAACGACTAATTTAGTCTAGGGATAAAACATACGACTAGATAATAAGTGATCCAACTAAAAGCAACTAACTTAAATGACTAATTTAGTCTAGCATTAAAATATATGACTAGATATAAGTGACAAAATTTAAAACTATTAACATAAACGACTACTATAGTCCAAGAATAAAAATATGACCAACTAACAAGTGCAAGAAGTATATGAATTAGTCATTTATGCTTGTCATTCTAATTATGTCACTTCGGAAATGGAAAATTACAATTTTGATACTGAAGTGTTACATTTCACTAAATTTTAACATTGTAGACGGATTCAGAGATACCTAGACCCCTTTAAGGGCTTCTCTGAATCCATTTGTAGTGTTAAAATTTAGAGACAAAGGGGTCTCTGACTCCATTTATAGTGTTAACATTTAGAGACCCCTTTAAGGGGGTCTCTAATTCCACCTGCAATGTTAAAATTTAGGTAGATGGATTCAATGACCCCCTTAAAGGGGTCTATGAATCCATCTATAATGCTAAAATCATAACAATTTTATACAATATAGAGTATAAGTTTAAAATATATAATAATTTATACTCCCTTTAGAAGGAGGGACAAGAAAGAGAGATTGAAACTGATATAGAAGGGTTTTAAGAGTTAATAAGAATTTTTTCCTCACATCTTAGAGAGAGGACACACTATTTGTTGTGGGGTTTTTGTGGTGTTTTTATATACCATGATTGATTATTGCAGTAGATTCATAGGTACAATTATTTTATTAATTTGAATTCAAAGAATGTTGATTTAAACTTGGCTTAATATAAATCTAAATTACTCTAAAGCCATGTTATTCTATAAATAGTTCTACAAATACATTCATTAGAAAAATGTGCACAAATTCTAATAGCACATTCACATTCTTAAAATGTGCACACACTATTATTAGAAAACCTTACATATTAACAATTCTTGTGGCTCGTTGTGTAGAATAACTTGCCATGATTCCCATATCCAAGTTGAAATTTGAATATCCCTTAGAGAGTATCTATGTGGTTGTTTGAGGGTTACTTCATGTTCCCTGAACTCTAAAAAATTTATTTGGGACCTAAGGCCCTCTTTTCTCCTCCCCTCAAGATAGTACATTCCCCAAGACCCATTTTTATCATGTAAACTGTACTAATGGTGACAAAGATCCCCCATAAATGCTAAATATCCCCTAAATATGTCCTGTGTGGTAACTCAAATACTTGTTCAAGAGGATTGATCATGGGAAGATTCAAATATGACCCAAGAATCTTATGATCCTTCCTTGATCATGGTTAAGGACCCAATAACCAACTATGACACACATAACTTTCAAATATCACCCATAACACACCTGAAGGCTAGATATATTTTAGATAGTATATTTTTGGTGGTTTGAAGCCTTATTCACGTCCATTGAGCTACTAGAGGAGTTTAGTTTAGGGATTAATGATCTTGTTTTCCTTCCCTATCTATTGTAGAGGCCATAAAACCCATTCTTATTATGCAAAACATACTAATTCTGCCCATATTCCCATTCTAATATCTTATTCATGAACATTAAACATAAGAAAGACTTGTTTTATTCCTAAGACCCCTTTTATTTTTTTGATCAAGTAAGAGTGGAACCTTCCATTAATCTAGGAAAAAAATACATAATGTACACTTCTTTAATGGAGCCAAGAATGTCAAACACCAACTCTTTGAAAATTCAACAGATAGCTGGGTTGGAAAAACCCCAAACCTAACTCCAACAAGACTACAAAAGAACGGTTGACAAAACATTCCACGCAACATAGAGTGCAGAGAATCCAAAAAAAAAAAAAAACACCCAAGATCTGTTTGCCCTCAAGGCGTCGCTCTGGATAACCAGTGAACTGGAAACCTTCTATCCGAACTCGAAGGAGAAGTTAAAAGATTCTAAAGTTCTTAACTCTCATGCATTAAATAACCCGAAAGCCCTCGATGATGAGGGCCCACATATCCGAAGGCCCACAATACTGCAACAAGTGACCCAAGAACCATCCTTAACCTTTGGTTAACTTTTTAACCTAATGACTGTGCGATCCAACCCTCGTTGATCCGACGATCATGAGCTGATTTTGGGTCGACACCTTGACCACACTTTATCTTTTCTTACGGACCTGAAGAGAAACATAAGTCGCCACTCTATACTTTTTCGGGTCCATTTGAATAATTAACATTCGTGCAGTATTTCTGCCCGAAATCCATAGGATGAAGGAGTTCCAAAGACATCTCGACAACTTTCCCACTCTTTAACTTTTCTTACGAACCCGAAGAGTAAATAAGCCATCGCACTATAGTTTTTTGGGTCCGTTTGAAGAATTAACTTTCATGCATTTTTCTGCCTGAAATCCATAGGATGAAGGAGTTCCAAAGAGATCTCAACAACTTGCCCACTCTTTATCTTTTCTTACGGACCCTAAGAGTCCTAAGACCCCTTTTCATTCCCATGAATTTTTTCCTATTCACAAATACTTAGTAAAATACTCACAAATTTTCATCACAAGCTAGTATGCCATGACTTAACCACCTAACATTAATCAATTAATATCTTGCCAATAGTTGCAAAAGTACCTAATCCAATATAAGATTAGGGTGGGCCACCAACATGTGATCGATCCCTAAGGAAATGCACATGAGAAAAAACCAAGACCCATTGAATAGGAAAAAATAATTTAAAAAATTCATAAATCAAAATTTACATTAAAAATCATAAATCACAATTTATTACAATGAAACCAAAATAACTTTTTTTTTGTTCCAATTGAAAAATTGGCGCTGAGCAGCTCTCCGAGGTCCATAGTCCAACCTAGGAATCAACCTCGGGAGTTGTGGAATCAAACCTCCTTCACCACATAAAACCTCCATCGTGCTTGCTATGAATTTATTCATTTTATTCTGTAGGGTTCAGGGTTGTGTATTTTTAGTATTTGTATGTATGTAAAGTGTTACTTTTGTGAGTATATTTCTACAAATTTCAGAGTCCTATATTCATTGATGTTGAATTTTTGTGTGTGCCTTGCATTGCCATTGGCAATGTTAAATTGAAATTGGGGGAAGGCAATGCAATGCACAATGCATGCTTATTCCTCTTTCTTGCATTTGTCTTTGCCTTCTCACCCTCTATTCTTATTCTTCACTAACACTTTGTGCATTGAGATGGTTGTTGAACCCGAGAGCTATCAATATAATTAGAATAACTATTTATAGGACGAGGGTTGTTGTAAGGTTGGTGACTCTCTGATCCAATCTTATTGATTTCATGCAACGTGTTTGATATCTGGAATTGGGTGTTAGTGCTGCTACATGCTTTTATCCAAATAAATTTACTCGAAGGTGTTGTTTTCTTATCTACGAAGATAAGATGAGATAAAATAAGATAATTATATGTATGTCCAACTATTGAAAACAAAATATTATCCTTTAATAGCCAGATTTTGTCTGTAATTTTTGATAATCTATTGGTTGATGCAGGCAGTTTTCTAAATGTGGGAGAGTTTATTTTGGGGTTTTTTAAATACCCACTGCCATATTTATTGCTTGCAATACAATTTTGGGAATAATTTGCTAAATGTGGAGGAATTGTAGCCTTCTTATGATTGCCAAATAACCCATTATTGTTTGTTTGAGGGCCCAAAAAGGGGTTTATTACATAAGGGAACTCATAGACGTCGTTGAATCCATTCTTTTTCAATTATTGCTATATTCTATTCAATAACCCATAAGCTCATTAGGTAAAATGGATTTTTTACAATTACCTGGTTGAATATCTTATGGCCTAAAATTGATAGGTTGAGAATCCTCTAAGAGTATGGTTTTGAGCTTGTTTGCAAGCTTGGCATGTGTGGCCTTTAAGGGTAATTTTATAGCTTCTTCATTTTATATATCAATTTCCCTACCTTTTAATAGCTTGAGAATCCTCCAACAAAAAGGTTTTGGGATTTTTTTTAAAAGCTTGGTGTGTGGGGACTTACAAGGAAATCATCCGACTATATGGAAGATATATCTATTTGAAAACATTTTGATAGCTCAGCAATCCATCTAGCAGGAGCCTTTTGGGCTTCGTTTGGAAGCTATTCATTTCCCTATATTTTGGTATCTTGAAACCCTCCAGTAGGAGGTTTTGTGGGATTTGAGTGTCTGGGGAATTTAACTGTCATTGAAAAGAGGGTCTCTAAATTTGAATATTTTGGCCATTTGGGGTAATTTAGGTTAGGGAATCGTTGTCCATGGAGGCTAGGTTGGTTAGTATTCAGCCTGAAATTATTCAACTGATGGCTACAGTAACATTGTAAGACGAAAAAGAGAGTTTAATCTCTGATCCGCGGAGCTGAGATTAGGTTTTCCGCCGCCATCAATCTTGGACGCAGCCATGAGCGGGCCTGGGGGTGGGGAGTCCGCTCCCACCCCTCCATCATCCTCTGAAGAAGCCTTTCGAAGACTTTTAACGCAGGAAGGGAAGAAGTACCAGAACTTTGAGGTGCCAAAATTCATAAAAAAACTTGAAGAAATCCCAGAGATAGCACTTCAAGAGGAACAACCGATTAAAATCGCTCTTGCTCTGTCTGACAGAGGCCTGGTAAGGCAGTTTATGGGCCGATGGCCTTCCACTAAAATAACGGACGACTGGATTCAGCGAAACTGGAGACCTCAGTTGAAAAATAACGTGATTTGTTATGCTGTGGGATGAGGCTATTTCATTTTTGAATTTACCGCCAAAGAAGACCGTGATCTGGTGCTCAGAAACGGGTCGTATTTTATGGGAAATCAGGGACTGTATCTTAACAAATGGAACCCTGACTTTGACCCATCCGTCGATGTCCCTAAGGAGGCACCGGTCTGGGTTCGATTACCTAATCTCCCGATACACTGTTGGAGCTATCAATCTCTGCAGAAGATCGGAAATGGGCTGGGTCGTTTCATTGACAAAGCTGATCACAAGGGCCAATATACATGTGCTAGAATCTGCGTGGAAGTCGACTTGGAAACCGGTCTACCAGAAGCGATCAAACTCAAAGTTGGAGAATGGTAGCACTACCAGAAGCTGGACTACGAGCAGTTGCCTTTCAAATGCCGAACCTGTCATGAGCATGGACATTTCCAGAGAAACTGCCCAAAAGCTCCAACAGGGAACACGATTGAAGAAGAAGGATGGAAAGAAATCAGAAAGGGAAAGGTTGTTCCAAAGCCTCCGGGGCAAAACATCTCCGTCCCATTGGGGAAGCCTCAAAATAATTCAAAAGCCGTTGCTACTTCTAAAGATGGCTCCTCCTCAGGAGAAAAGGTGGATGTCAAGGAGACCCAAGAGGAAACAGAAAATAAGGGGAAGCAAGTGAAAGTAAATGAAGTTGAATCAACTCTTCCTCCAGTTGAGGATTGTCAGAAAAGAAATGAAGGCAGCGAAGAACACATCAGCCTAACCTCAGAATCTGAGGGAGAATCAGAAGAGAGAGATTCCGAAACTGATAACTCGCTAGTCACCCCTATTAAGACGACTAGAGGGCGCAAATCCAAGAAGAAACAGAGAGAGGAAAAAACTTATATAGATGTCCTCCAAGGTTCCCAAAAAACTCTCAGAGCAATGATGAATACCAGATCTGGGCGTAAGAGTAACAAGGCTCCAGTAGGAGCCTCATCCCCCCAAGCCAGTAAATAATGAAATACGTCTCCTGGAACTGTAGAGGTTTAGGCAGTAGGTCAAAAGAGGAAGCCTTGAAAGATATAGTGAGAATATACTCGCCTGAAATCCTCCTCATCCAGGAGACAAAGATGGAGGATCTTCCTCTCCTCCAATATAGTAAAGTTTTTTGGAAAAAAGGCCATGGAAGAGAGGTTAGTGCAAGAGGCGCTTCTGGTGGAATAGCCACCTTTTGGAACAACGCCATGTATGAATTTATTCAAGAAAAAAGAAACCCCCACTGGCTTTTCACTCAGCTCCTCCACAAGGATTCTGGACAGCAAGTAAGTATGTTTAATGTTTATGCTCCTGTATTGCCAAGCGAGAAAAAAATCTGTTGGAACTCGCTTCATTCATTTCTTTTAGAGCAAAACCCTAGGAATATCATTATTGCAGGTGACCTGAATGTCACCCTTGCTCTCGATGAGAAAAAGGGAGGCTCCATTGTCAGGGACCCTGCCAGAGAATGGGTTGAAGATATAATGCTGGGCTGGGACCTGGAGGATATTAAACCATCTTCAGGTAAATTCACCCGGTCCAACAAAAGAATAGCCCCAAATCACATTGCTGCCCATTTGGATAGATTCCTTGTCCACACTTCTTTCCTGACTTGCGGTCTTATGGAAACCTCTAAAATTCTTCCAAATCTCACTTCTGATCATAAGCCCATCCTCCTCGAGCTTTCCCTGGATAGCAATCTTGGCCCCATTCTATTTCGTTTCAGCCCTCTTTGGATCCAACAAGAAGGATTCCAAGAGGTGGTCTCTGAATCCTGGAATAGGCCCGTCCTCGGTTCCCCATTCTTTGTGCGGGAAGAGAAAATTAGGGTCCTAAAAAGAATCCTTAAAGAGTGGGCTAAAACACTGAAATCCCCGACAACCAAGAGAAAAGAAACTCTAAACAGGCTTGCTGCTCATCAGTTAGATATGGAGCATAGTCCTGTTTCTCAAAGTATGCTACAAAAAGAAGTCGAGCTTCAAAAAGAGGTTCATAGATCTAGCAGGGAGGAGGAAGAATTTTGGCGACAGAAGTCTAGGAATCTATGGTTGCAGTCCGGAGATAAAAACACCAGCTTCTTTCATAAGCAAGCCGAAGCCTGAAAGAATTACAAATCAGTCTCAGAGATTCATCACCAAAACACTGTGATTAAGGATTTTGAAGGCATTAAGAGAGCTGCTTACTCCTTCTATCAAGATCTTTACTCGGCTCCTGAAGAACCAGCTATTGATCCACATGCCTATCCGATTGAATTAATTCCCAAATGCGTCCAGGATTCGGATAATGCCATGCTGACAACTCTGATTAGTATGGAAGAGCTAAAGGAAGTTCTGGACAGCATGGAGCCTGACAAAGCCCCAGGCCCAGATGGGTTCTCTGTCAGGTTTCTCTTGACTTGCTGGTCAACAATAAAAAAAGACCTTTTGAGAATGGTCAGAAAATCCCAGAACTGTGCTAAGCTGGGAGGTGGCATCAACTCTGCCATTCTCGCCTTGATCCCAAAAGAGAAAGGCGCTCCAGACTTCAGCAGATTTTGGCCAATATCCTTGTGCAATTCCAGTTATAAGTTGGTCTCCAAAATTATAGCCAATAGGCTTAAAAACATTCTGCCAGACATCATCCCTGAAAATCAAGGCGGATTCATAAAAGGAAGAAAGATATTGGACAACATTGTGCTGGTGCAAGAAGCAGTTCACTCTAGCTGTCAAAGAAATGAGAAAGGTATGGTGATTAAGCTCGATCTGGCTAACGCATTTGATAGGGTGAGACATGAATTTTTGTTCGTTGTTATGAAGAAGCTAGGCTTCTCAACAGTCTTTATAAACTGGGTGAAAGCCTGTATCGCCTCTCCATGGATCGCGCCATTGGTCAATGGCCGTTCTACTGACTTTTTCCAAGCCTCTAGGGGCCTGAGACAAGGATGTCCTTTGTCTCCGCTCCTATATGCCATTCAGGCCTTGGTGCTTAGTTTCCAACTTGACCATAATCAGCAAAATCAAACACTGCCTGGTCTCAGAACTACTCATAAGGTGAAAGACACTAATCATGCCCAGTTCGCCGATGAAACCTTGTTGCTCGGAGGAGCCAGCATAATCTCTGCCAGACACTTCAAGAGGGAGCTGGACATTTACAGGTTGATCTCGGGCAGTAAAATCAACTATTGAAAATTCTCTATCTATGGCTGGAACTGCTCGATCAAGGAGCTGTCTGATATCGTAAAACTTTTAGAAATGGATGGAATTCGAAATTGGGAGTCATTTAAATACCTCGAGATTCCAATCTTCAAATCTAAGCCAAAAGTTGTTCACTGGCTGCCACTGCTCGATAAGATAAAAAATAGAATCCAAGCTTGGGGTGCCTCTTGGTTGAATAATGCAGGGAAAGTCACCCTTATGAAATCGGTCCTTATAAGCATGCCTCTATATCAAAACTCTATTCTTCTTGCCCCCAAATCTTTTCTCAACAAATTGGACAGTCTGTTGAGAAGATTCCTAATGGGAAGGTGGGAATAACAACGATAGAAGGATCCATTTAGTGAACTGGGAAACTCTCAAGAGACCACTTCTGGAAGGAGGCCTCCACCTGCGTAACTTGGCTGCTCAAAATCTTGCTTTGGGATCCAAGATTCTGTGGAATTTAGTCTCCGGAAATTCTAGCTGGAGTAAAAGAGTCATTTGGAAGAAATACTTCCAAGGGCATCGCTTGAGATGCCTGGATAAGCCCCCAAGACTTCTAAAAGGATCCCCAATCTTCAATCTTTGCAGTGCTGCTAGGGAGAAATTCAACCATTATCTTTATTGGATCCCTGGTAATGGAAGAAAAATCAAAATCTGGGAAGACTCGATTTTGGGTGATCAACCATTGAACCAAGTGGATGGGCTTGCAAACATCAAAGACTGGCTTCAGTCTTGCAATCTGCACACTCTGTGGGATATTTCGAAATGGAAGGAAGCTCCTGATAGAACCTGGGACTGTTGGAACTTGGGGGAGGTCCCCATTATGCTGCAGGGGGAAGCTTCTTTACTGTTAGATCTGCTCCAAGGCAAATCTCCCTCAAAGGCCACTACTAAAGACAAAAGAGGCTGGGGCTCCCTCTCCGGCTCTTACACTGTTTCCAAAGGTTACAAAAGAATTATTGTTGTTCCATATGCTCCACCCAATCCAGCTCAATGGAAATTTATATGGGATTTCCCATCTCTCCCCAAAATCGATTTCTTCCGTTGGACCGTTGCACACCAAAGCATTCTTACTAGAGAGAACTTGCGAAGACGAGGGACGGAAGGTCCTTCCAGATGTCCTCTTTGCTTGTCTGATGAAGAAACTGTCAGTCACCTGTTACTGCTTTGTCCCTTTGCTCAAGAAGTCTGGAGGGGAGTTCTGTTGTTAGATCCAGCCAAACTCGATTTTCCAGATAACATCCCTTCTTTGTTCCGAACTTGGGCCAGCTTATCTCCCTTCTGCCTTAAAAAAAAAGTCTTCTTAAAACAAGCTGGATGTGGATCCCTAAATTTATCTGCTGGAAAATGTGGTTGGAAAGGAACAACATAATTTTTCGAGAAGAAAGCTGCACTTCTATAAGAGTTATTTCTAAAATAAAAGCTTTGCTGGGCGAGGCTTTGGAAGCCAATACTTCCTCAAGGAATGAAATGAGTCTGGTCAAAGAGGAGGAGAAATGGCTCAAATATCTGGTCCCAAATCTGAAGGAAAGGCCCATCCCTCCTGCTCTCGCCCATGCCAACTGGGAGATTAGACTGGAAGAATTGGAGTTCATTAAGTGGAGATCGGCCCTGGATGATCATTGTTTATTTTTTTACGGGGCCTCCAAAGGAAACCCTGGGGTTGCTGGCAGTGGTGGAGTTCTTCTGAGTCCTGGAGGCTTTCCGGAACTGCGATTCCATTGGGGTCTGGGAATCGAAACTAACAACAGGGCGGAGGCTCTTGCGCTGTGGCAGAGGCTCACCCTGGCGATTAACAGAAATATCCTTTCTCTCTCTGTCTTTGGAGATTCTAGATTCATCATTCAGGCATTGCTCTACACTAAGACCTCCCATCAGGTTCATTTAGCCACTATTATCAGGAAAATCTGGCTTCTTCTGCGCAAGTTCAATAAAATTTCCTTCTTTCATATCTTAAGGAATCTCAATTCTCAAGCTGATTTGGAGGCAAATCTTGGCTCCCTCTGTACTCGGAGATCCCTGGTGGTCAACTCGATTGAATCTTCATGCTCCATTCCTTAATGTACCTACTGTCCGGACCTCCTACCCCTTTTGTTCTAAGGGCTATCTCCTTTCTCCTTATTAACCTGCTCTTCGGGACCTCTTCTCATAGTATTTTCAACCTAAGTAAATCGGTGGTTTCAGGACTTATCTCAGTCTTCCTTTCAATGGCCTCTATTCCCTATCGAGTTCCTGCTTTTCAAGAGCCCACTAAGGATCCCCAAGAGGGAAACTCATTTCCAGTTTTGATATTCTCTTTACTATTAATCCTGAAGGCCATGATCAACATAACCAGAGCTTCTCATTTCCGAAATGCAGCATCCTCTGTGCGACGCAAAAATTGCGGTGGAGCTCCCTGCAACAGAAGCAATCCAAAGCAAACGTGGATAATCAGGTTTCTCAGCCAATCATTAGCATCGGTGCTCTTATGAACAACAAGATCAGGATCCGCCCAAGGAAGTCCTCTGGCACTGAGCAATGTTCCACCTTGTCCAACAGCCAGCATTGAGAGAACCCATGTCAAAGTCGATGAAGCTCAATCTCGGATTCACAACATCGGGCGGACTGGTAAACTTCCGGATTAGGGGTGAACAATTCAAACCCAATTAGATTTCCTCATAACTCTGTCTCTGTCTCCGCAGTAATGTAAGAGCACGCGGCAGCTTATTTACCGCCCTAAATAAACTTAACCGTTACTGTCAAAAAAAAAACATTGTAAGACAGTGAGGGAAGCAAAGAAGTTAAAACTGTGCATATTTAGTTGGCTTCTGTGATAGAGTTTGGTTTCGGTCTTTGCTTGGTAGCTGAATATGATAGACATGAATCAAGATGAGGAGAAGTTTGAGATGTTGATGGGAGAAATTCCTCGTGCAACCTAAGCTCCTCCTCATATAGAGGAACTTCATAGAGTCAATAACAAGTCTCCCAAACGTGAAAAGAGTGGGAGTTTTTCTAATAATGCTTGTAAGTCTTCCATCCCATAAAGGTGAGAAATTAGTCAGTTACGACTACCTCTCATGGAAATGGTCATACGTGAATGACTTACTTAACACAGTTGAATCCCAAAAAATGATATCTAATATAATGCACTGCGTAAACCCCCATACTTAAATATGAGGATTTTTATCAGGATTATCAAGAAGTAAAGAGTATGTCTCAATCCCATGCATGAAGCAATATTGTTTCACATTCTCACATATCCAACCATCCTCTTAATCATTTTATAGCAAGTTTCCCATGGATGGTTGTGGGACAGTGGAATCCCCTCAACTCCAATAAGTCCAATTATCTCCATCACAAGCAATATTACGCTAGAAAAACAAGATGGAGCAAGGAGAAGAGCTCTCCACATTAACAATGCATCATAATAGGGTTTCCTTGCCCACCCAACATTTTTTCCCAACCATTAGTCCCTTGTGATTGAGTTTGCAAATTTGAAATTTGAAAAAAACAATGTAATTGAACAGGAAATTCAAGAGTCAATTGGGAATGGAGTCGGGTTTGGTAATGGACTTGTAGATGATGGGCAGGGTCCAAGTCAATCTGGTGTAACATATGTTGGCCTCAATGTAACATGCATGTTTGTTTCAGAACCTTTTACCAATACCTTAAATTCTTCAGGCTCAAAGGAAATTGTTCCTGCTTCAGTAGGCATACATGGGCTCAAGTATCTGAGCCATTTTGCAAATAATAACGAAAATGTTGGAGAAACATACATACTTTTCAAACATAATACTTATGGTGCAGTTGCATCTGGAAATAGTTTTGTTGGGTCAGGTTATGATACTTCAATAGTATTGTTGGACCCAGACTAACAATGACAATTCTCTCTATACTCTTTAGGGGGCCAATGCACCCCTGTAAGGTTCTTCTATGTTCAACTTGTTATGGTATAGAGGATGGGCATTTTGTGTTAGGTTTGCCAAAATAATACTTCTCAGATCCCCATTTTGGATCCTACTTGCAACCTCAATGTTCCCGTGTTTATGCTTTGCAACAGATGAATCCAATGTACTTGACATGAAAGAAAATTGGTGATGAAAGGCATAACAAAATGCACCAATAGTATATTTTGTTGCAGTAGGCTCAGGCATTGTCTAGTCTGCCTAGTCCGGTGTTATCTACAATTGCTACAAATGGCTCTAACTTGGGCCTCAGACTGTAAGAACCTATGAAAAATTTTCAACAACTTGAGTAGCCTCATGACATCCATAAAAGTGGAACAACTATTGCAAAAGGAGATTATGATAGTCCTATTCCCGGTATGACAGAGACATTGACTCATAATTACCCAGAGCTTCCTCTGCAAAGTGGAAACATTTGGCAGTGGTGAAAGTTGCCCCTTTTCTAATTTTAAGATGCAACATGTTTCAAGTACGAGGATGTATCAACCTGGTTCTCTTTCACTCAAGGATCCTCAAATGGTTGGAATTTTGGATCAACAGGAAAAACATAATTTTCCTCAAAGGATTTTGACTTAAAATGGTTCACGTGGTGTGAATTCCCTTACAACCATCAGTTCATCATCTCCAAGGGGTGGTGCAAGGCCTTATCTATATGAACAATATTCTTTTGCTTCATTTTTAGGTCCTTTTCAATTGGGTAATCATGCAAATTCTAAAGGAGTGCCTTCTCGAATCATAGAAGATGAGCTTTCATCCAATGTATTACCTAATCCTTAGCAATAGAAAGCTAAATACAATTCCTTGGAAAAACTATAAAGCTAGATATATCTTATAGCAAAGGACCAACATGGCTGTCATTTTCTACAAAAGAAGTTTGAGGAGGAGAGTCTTGAGGATGTACAAAAAAAATTGTGGAAATTATTGATCACATAATTGAACTCATGACTGACCAGTTTTGGAATTATCTTGTTCAAAAGCTTTTGGAGGTGTGCACTGAAGAACAAAACATGCAAATACTTCTTGAAATAAGTAGGAAACCAAGTGATCTTGTCAATATATCTCTTAACATGCATGGGTAAGTGTCAATTTTCTTGAGTTTGAGTTTGTTAATAATTTGTTTGAACTATATTATATGTGGATAAGACTACATTTGGACTATATTATTCTTATTTGGTATCTCCTTGAGTTTAACCACAAGAAGATATTTATATTTCACCCTTTGTTGTTTAAGTTTCATAGTTTACAACGATTTGGCTACTGAAACTTAAGTGTTCTTTCATGACACAAGTTGTACAAAAATTAATGGAAACTTTAAAGACTCCAAAACAAATTTCTTTGGTTATAGAAACACTTGAACTGGGTGTTGTTACTTTGATAAAGGACTTGATTGGAAATCATGTTGTACATTGTTGTTTGCAATGCTTCACCAATGAATACAAACAGGTAGTGGTCCCCTGCAGCTTGGAAGCCTCATAAAATCAAACAAAATTGCCATCAATATGCATGTATGTATAAAAAGTAATATGGTTTTAAGCAGTTATTTTATGGTAGGGTCTGGTTAAACTTGTTTTTTTCCATAGGAAAATTAAACTTTTTATTAAGGAAATAAAAAGGTACAAAGTAGATGCAACAAAGCATTCAAAACCAAACTATGAATACACCATACGTAGAAAGTGGAACCAAAACATACTGAGGAAAGTGGAAAGTGCACTTGCTCAATACTAATAACCATATGAAGTACTATAAACTGTAAACATAAACCTAGGTCTCTCCGAACATTTAGAGAAAACAACCCATCAACAAAAATATAAAGTAGTAGTTTTGAGATTAACCAAGTGCCCAACAATCATATACAAATAGAGACATGTCAATTGAAAGGAGAGCAAAAACACTGATGGAAATTATACTGCGCCACAACAAAAAGATGCAGAGATATAAAACCATATACAAAAAATCGAGCCATTAAAAGTATGGAGGCTGATCTGACTCGGTGACCCACCCATTGTCAGAATCAATTATATGCTAGGAGTCCAAAGCCTGCTGTATACCTTTTTTAGAAAAGCAATCCACTTCCACGTTCCTTCCCTTGTAAATGTGACATACAAATAAATCAACAAAGGTTGATTTAATAAAAGAAATCTCTTGTAATATTGGTATCAATGTAAGATTTTGACAGCGCTGCACATTGTTTGTCCAATTTATCACATTCAAAGAGTCACCAAAAATATGTATTGAATCAATCCCTAACTGCCTTAGCCAACATAAAAGGATTTTCAGAGCTTTGATTCTGCATAGTTGTTTGAACCAATACCAATACCCACTGAAGATTTTAGAAGTTTGTGATCATTTATGTGAATGATAATCCCTACCCCACATCTATCATGAGCATCTGAAGCCCCATCAAAATATGCCCACGGGATATCATGTCTGATATGTTCTTCTGGTATGTTCCGACAAGAAAATGAGGGATTGGTTTGAGGAATAAGTTCATAGATAGAGGCTCATTGAAGAATAGCAAAAGGACATGGGTCTGAAGGCTAGTCCTGAAAAATGCTTTTGTTCCGAGCCAAAAAAATCTCCCAACAAATAATCGGGGGAATGTTTGTATGATGAGAAACATTTGAAAATGGCCACCAATTTTTTGAAGCATCCACCAAGGAAAGACCAAGCCAATTCATGTTGATACCAATAGCCTTCAAGAAGATATCCCATGTTCTTAAAGTAAAAGGGAAACTTAAAAAAAGATGAGAAATGTTTTCTTCAAAGTTTTTGTATAGAGTACACCATCTCGGACAATGTTTGTTTCTTTTTTGAAGGTTATCCCAAGTTGGAACTTTGTTCTCGAGAATACACCAGAAGAAAAGTCTAGATTTTGCTGGGCAACCAAGTTTCCATAGTGGCTTGTACTACCAATTCCTATCTCTACCTATCCTTCGATTAATTTGTAAATTGTACCCAAACTTCAGAGCATATATTCCACTGGGAGAGTGGACCCATCAGAGTTCATCTGCCCTTTCCCTTACGCGAACATTTTTTCTATGCAAATCCATAGTGTAGTCCATCCAAACATAGTGCTCTCACTAGGGCTCGAGGTTTAAATCCTCAACCAACTTCCAACCCTGGTTCCAAAAATATGTGTTTTCCTCATTTGGAATTTGATTAAGAAAGTAAACTCCCCGAGTAGCGAGGAACTCCCTCAGATCCCTTGGAAGAGTAAAAGCCTCATTACAACCTACCCAAAGGAACACTCCTGCCCGTACACTAGTACCATTCCCAACAAGCCAGGACAGATCATCAACAACACTATCAAAGGATACAATCGCAGCCTTCCAAAAGGTCAAAGAGTTTCTTGAGGACTTTTCTGGGGTTCGCAGCCAAGCATCCAAGTCTAAGGGATCAATACATTTCCTTTTTATCATAGATGTCCATAGGTTGTCCTTGATTAAAATACTCCATTCTGATTTTACAGCCAAAGAGCAAGAGAAACATATAAGATCCTTAATGCCCCACCCACCCCTATATTTTGGACGAGTAATTTTCTCCTAGGCAACCTAGGGGATTACATCATCTTCCTTCGAGCCTGCCCATAAGAAACAACTGCAGATTTTCCTAATCAGTGGAACTCCTTTCGGGACCCAAGTAAGAGCAATCCAATAAACAAGGATATCCAATAAAACATATTTTATAATAACCAGGGGCCCTGCTCTTGAGAGCCACTTAAAAATCCAATGCTTGACATGCTTTTCTATTTTTGCAACTAACCATTTCTAGTCTGATTTCCTACAGGAATCTGGCTTAAGGAGGAACCCAAGGTATTTAAGACTATCCGACAAAGGATTTAATTTGAAAGGAAATAAATATAATGACTTATTTATCTTCGCCCATTAGAGCCCATTGTGAGTAATAGATGACTTATGTGAATCAATGCTCATCCTGATTGCCTTAAGGAATAAGTCCATAATTATCTCCAATTGCGATAGTTCACCCCTAGACCCATCAAAAAATAGTAAAATACCATCCACAAAAAGAAGATGAGTAATAAAGAGATTTATAGCAATTTCAATACCTTTAAATTCACCCCTTCTAATAGCATAATGAATCAATCGGCTCAACCCTTCAGCTGCAAAGAGGAAAAAAATGGGTGATAAAGGGAATCCCTGATGAAGACACCTCTGGCTAGTGAAAAAAGGAGAGGTAGCCCCATTGATGAGAACATCAAAACTCACATTAGTTATACAACCTATGACCCAATTAATAAAACTGATATTGAAACCCAGGTGGGTCATCAAAAGACACAAGAACATCCAACTAATCTTGTCATAAGCCTTTAAAAGATAAATTTTGACAATCATTCCTTTTTTGTTGTGTCTTTTGATACTGTGCAGAGATTCCTAGGGCACCCCCATGGCTTCATGGATTTTAAGACCCTCAAGGAACCCGAGTTGTTCCCGAAAAATGTTTTTTGAAAGGATTGGTTTTAGGCGTTTAGCAATAGTTTTGGAAATAATTTTGTATGTAAAATTGCACAAAGAGATGGGTTTGAAGTCATTGAAACTCTGAGGATCATCAAATTTAGGGATTAAAGCCAAGAAGGTTGAATTAAGGGGTTTGTGCACAACGCCGCTGCTTCTGGACTCCTCCACCAGTCCAGCCAAGTCATCCCCAATTAGGTCGAAAAAATGTTGGAAGAATTCCATCGTCCAACCATCCAGACCCAAGCTCTTCTCCTTTTTCATAAAATGAATAAATCCCTCCACTTCCCCCTTTGATACAGGAAAGATGAGGATATCATTATCATCCTCTTCAACAAATCTAAGGAAAACTTGTGCCATCCAAATGAATTCGTCAATAATAACCTCAGTAGGAGCCTTAAACAAGGATTTAAAATGACAAACACCCAGGGAAGGCAACTCGCTAAAAGAATATGTTGACCCCCCATCATCTTTTTTCAAATCCCAAATTGTATTTTAATTTTTCCTGACCTTCGCATAGTTTGGAAAAAATGGAGTTTTCATCCCCAACCTCAAGCCAAATGGCTCTACTTTTAAGCCTCCACTTTTCTTCAATGTCTTTCAAAATCCTATACCTTTC
This sequence comes from Pinus taeda, assembly GCA_000404065.3. NCBI lineage: Eukaryota > Viridiplantae > Streptophyta > Pinopsida > Pinales > Pinaceae > Pinus > Pinus taeda. The sequence goes on along the minus strand of APFE030227336.1, from coordinate 153,613 downwards.
ATCTTCCATATCTTTAATCCTCCCCTTTTTCTCTTCCATCTCATACCCATCCCCTTCCAAACTTTCTAAAGCCTTCAGTTCAATATTGATGGTTTTTAGAGCCGCTTCATCCCTTAAATATTTTTCCTTTTCCCAAGAGATCGTTGATTGCTTCAATTTTTAAAGCTTCTCCATAAAAGACTGAGCAAGGGATAAACGCTAGATTCTGCTATGAGATCTCCAAATCTCATGAACTGGCTTATTGTAGGGCAAATATTTTAGCTAGGAAGAGTTGAATTTAAAAGGAGAGCCAGGCTTCATAGTGGCCCCTTTTAGTTCCAAAATAATTGGAATGTGATCTTAATCACCCCCAGATCTAATCCACTGGCGAAAAAAAGGAATTTGAGCAGCCAAATATTCTTTAATAAAAAACTGATCTAAACGTTTTGCCAAGGCTTGCCTCTCCAATCCTCCTTTTTCTCCGGGTAGGTTTTTCTTTCAGAAAATCAACATCAATAAGTCTCCCCATCCGAATCTTGTTTAGAAAGAAATAAGCCAAAGGGTCCACCTATGCATTTGGTCCCCAAGATTCAGACAAACCTAAAGAAACATTGAGATCCCCTCCAACCACAAGCTTAGAGAAATTTAGCAGAGGTTTAGAAAACAACTTGTTCCAAAAGGGAATTTGTCGCTCGCAAGTTCCATAAATGTTGATAAGGGTTAGGTTTGACAGAGATCTGAGGAGAAAAGTTGTGCTCCTAGCATCAATTCAAAGCCCGAAGAATTTAAGAGTTTTAAGTTGCAGTCCTTAAAACCCATAGCTAAACCCCCAAAATTCCCACTTGCATCCAATTCCACAAATGTCCAACCAGGCAACATGTTACTCAAAATTTTTGCTATGGAATCCCCAGGACCAAGAGTCTCTTGGAGCATAATTACATCACAACTGACATTTTTGAATAATTATTTTAAAGCCAAAATTTTCCAGGGATTGGAAATCCCTTTGTAATTGAAGGACAACAAAATCATTTGGAAACCACCACAGGGGTCATTACTTCTCTAAGTGACCCTTTGAGGGAGAGTTGTTTCCCATCAGCTATATCAAGCTTTGCTTTTAACTAGGCCTTTGAAATGTTCTTTTTCGGCCCCAGTCTTGGGAGGAATAACAGTATAATGAATAAGGTCGAGACCACCCATAGGTTAATTAGGATGGTCCCTTTTGTCTGGGGCCGAAGTTTATAATGGGGCTTGTCTGGGAAAAGATTTGAAGGGAGGGGTAAAACAGAGCCCACCAAAGAGGGTCCATAAAGATTTAAAACAGGGATCGATGTAATGATACTTTCAAGGGCCAAAGATATATTGCAACTTGGATAAAAAACATCAATAGAAGGTCTGGAAGGACCGAATCCGAGAACAGGATCCACATGGGGCATTAAATAGAATTGAATGAGAAAGAGGAGGGGGAGAACTAGTACCCATAGGATGAGATGCCTTCACCTCTACCATCTTGTCCTGCATATGATATGTTGCAGGAATTTATGCCTCTTCGGGTGTTTCCAATTGAACCTCTTTGACCACAATATAAACTAAAGCCTCTTCCTGTTGATCCCAGGATTTGTTGAATTCTCCATAACTTCGCCCTCAGGCTACTCCTACATTTCTTGTATCGGCTCCACCTTGTTCTTTCTCCAGTGTCTAAACCCCAAAGGGAAATCCCTTGCCAAGTGACGATGTTTGTGGAAACGATGGCAGCTATAGGGTAGTTATTCATAGTCAAGAAACTGAGTCAAGGAGTAGCTATACACTTGTATCTGCATCATATTTGCCAAACCCTTCCTCGGTTCCAACCTAACCAGGATACGAGCCACCTTTCTTTTGTTAGTCACCTAAAAGGACATATCAGCATCCAGAAAGGTACCCAGAATGTTCACAATCACCTTGAAAACATCCATTGACTAGAGCTGAGGGGCAAGAGCTGGAAGACACACCCACATGAGGATTTCTCCTAATCGTTCTCTTTAAGAATCAAAGAGAGGAGTAATTTTGTTTAAAAAAATGGAGCTTTCCCAAAACCCCAGTTCTGCTTAAGCACCCAATTAACAACTTCAACGTTAGAGAATATAACCATGAACCAAATCCTGGTCAAGCATATTACCTCTGTTTCTATAACCGACCCTACACTCCACTCCTTTTTTATCCATTCCAGTATGAAATTTGTAGTGAATTATTTTCCATTTACCCTCCCCACTTTGATGCGCTCTGATGCATCCATAGCTTCATCCATCTGAATGTCGACCCCTAGGATCAAATTCAGTTTCTTCGCTTTCTTACTTATCACATTCCCCTTCTTCCTCTTTAGGCCTCAGGATTTACCATTAACTGAAGGGGCTTTGGAAGTATGTTCTTCGTATTCTTTGATTTCAAACACTGGGAGACCCTTCAACGGCTCATCCTGTACCAAATTGATGTTAGGAAGAACCTCAAAATCTAGTGCCTACCCGACAAAGCTGAGAATTGGGGGATGGTTGTGCTCCTTCGACCCCTGGGAGCCCAACTCCAATTGACCAACAAGTTCCAAACCATGGCAATAAAGGGTTGGAAACCCTAGTGCATCATTCCTTGATTCTTTCTGGAAAAGCTAACTCATAGAAGAATTTAACTCTGGGAAGCCAATAAAGGAGTTCTCCCCACTACCAATAGTCTCAACAACTAAGAAAAAATACTCCAAGAGGTTTATGGTGCATGCCAGAGTAGGAAATTTGCAGTTTTGTGTTTTGTACAATCTCAAACCCACAACCGACCAATGAACCCCAAAATTGCGTTTAAATAGGATTGCAACCCTTCCTTTCTCTTAAGCCCACTACTCCTGACTATATCTTCCAACTCGCCCGTTAGAAACCTAGAACCAAAGGTTGCAGGAGGGGTATAGGGCTTACTAGTGTTTCCACAGACGACCTGGCAAATTTTCCTGCCAATACTACACTATCCTGACCTTCAAGAACTTCAGAATCCAAAAACCAACAAACCATCCTTGTGGATGGAAGTTTTGACTCCTCTAGCAGCCCTAGACCACCGCCAAAATTCCATGCCATCTTTGTACACTAATTTTTCCAAGTGGAGACCTAGCTGACAAGACAACCTTTGCCAGATTTTGTTGCGTCGGTTCCAAGCCTCGAAACCTGCAAAAAATGTTACTCGGCTCCACGTTCCTCCATCACCCATCAAAACCTTCCAAAATCCACTAAACTCGTTTGGTTAAACTTGTTCTATGAACATCTCAATCTATTTATTTGGATTTTTTTTCTCACGTAATGCATGGATTATCCTTTTTCTCCAAAGAAAAAAATATCTATATATACAATATTTCATGTTTTAATCAAAATATACATGTGTTTAACTTGAAAGTGCTTATAATATGACATTTTATTTTTACAAAAATATAGCTTTATCGAACACTTCATCAATCCTATATCTGCTTAGTTACAATCATCCTAGTCTCCTAAGAGGTAGCCTTTAATCTCAACAATATTGTTTCTACATCCTAAGGTAACTTAAAAAAAAATTGTGGAGATAACATCTCTCCTAAAAACTTCTAGTAAATATAACTTTCCAAGAGGGGGATCTTTTCCCTTTCTCTGAATTCTTGAACATATATGGACCCCTCCTATGTTAACCCAACTTCTTTAGATAATGTATCAGTTATTGTGTTGAATTATCTATATGTATGCACAAAGGAAATATCTTCAAATTATTACTTTACCTCTAGTACCTAATTCATTATTGGATCTAATGATATATTATCAATTTTGCATTTGTTATTTGTCTAATGCATCAATTTCTAGTTGTTTTGATGCATGGACCATCCTTCCCCTACCTGAAGGTGGCACAAAGGAAATATCATCACATGGTTTCTTTACCTACGAGATCTAATTGGAGCTAACAATATATTGTTAATTTTGCACTTGCTATTTTCGCATTCCATCAACATCTTGGAATCTCCAAATACCTGTAGTTGTTTCAATGCATGGACCATCCTTCCCTCCACCCCTAAAGTTGGAAAAATCTATAATCACTCAGTTTTCGATTGATAGTGAGGACAATTATCATTGGATGCTATCTACAAATGCAAGCTAAATCATCATTGTTATTCAAGAGAAACCACACCGTTTGAAATGACCTACTTGTGGTTTGTAAGGGGATACACTTTGAACAGGCATTTCAAGAGTTAGTTGGGAATGGAGGAGGGTTTGGTAATGGACTGGTAGATGATGGACAGGGTCCAAGCCAATCTAGTGTAGCATATTCTGGCCTCAATGTAATGGGCATGCATGTTTCAAAATCTCTTACCCATACATTAAATTCTTCAGGCTCAAAAGGAAATTATTCCAACTTTAATAGGCATACATGGGATCAAGTATTCTATCCATTTTGCAAATAATAACAGAAATGTCAGAGAAATTGACATGCTTTTGAAACATAATACTTATGGTGCATTTGCATGTGGAAACAATTTTGTTGGGTCATTTTATGATTCTTCAGTAGTATTATTGGACTTAGACTATTGACGAAAATTTCCTCTATACTCTTCAGGTGGGCCACTAGTGTGCCCCTATTAGGTTCTGCCAAGTTCAACTAATTTTGGTACAGAGGTTGGATCTTCTATATTAGGTTTGTTACAACAATACTTTTCAGACGCCCATTTTGGATCTTACTTGCAATCTCAATTTTCCCATGTTCCTTCTCTGCGGCAGATGAATCCAATGTACTTGACATGACAACAAATTGAGGATGAAAGGCATAACAAAATGCACCAGCAATATATTTTGTTGTTGTAGGCTCAGGCATTGTCTCGTCTACCATAGTCTAGTGTTGTATACAATTGATGGAAATGGCTCTAACTTGGGCCTCATACCACAAGGTCCTATGATAATTTTTCAACAACTTGAATAGCCTCATGACATCCATCAAAGTGGAACAACTATTGCAGAAGGAGATTGTGCTAGTCCTATTCCAGGTATGACAGGGACATTGACTCATAATTACCCATAGTTTCCTCTTCAAAGTGGAAACATTTCAAGGTTAAACAATCATTGTTGATGTCGCAGTATTGAGATTCTCACCTTTTCTATTTGTCAGATGTAGCCTGTTGCAAGTATGAGGATGTCTCAACCTGGTTCTCTTTCACTCAAGGATCCTCAGATGGTTGCAATTTTGGATCAACAGGAAAAACCTATTTTTCATGAAAGGATTTTTACTTGAAATGCTTCACGTGGTGTGAATTCCCTTACAATCGTCAATTCATCATCTCCAAGGAGGTGAGAGAAGAACTTGTTAAGTAATGGGCACGGTGGTGCAAGGCCTTATCTAAATGGACAATATTCTTCTGCTTCATTTTTAGGTCCTTTTCAATTGGATAACCGTACAAATTTTAGAGGAGTACCTTCTTGAATCACAGAACATGAGCTTTCATCCAATGTATTACCTAATCCTCAACAACAAAAAACTAAATGCAATTCATTAGAAAACGTATAAGGAGAGATATATCTTATAGAAAATGACCAACATGGATTTCATTTTCTATAGAAGAAGTTTGAGGAGGGGAGTCTTGAGGATGTGCATAAATTTTCTGTGGAAATTATTGATCACATAATTGAATTCATGACTGATCCATTTAGGAATTATCTTGTCCAAAATATTTTAGAGGTGTGCACTGAAGAAATGACATGAATACAATCTTATCTGTTTTAAAGTAAACATAATAAAAACATATCCTCTTCTACATGTAAGATCATTCCTCAAAACTTTTTGCTCGAGAATAGATGATATCATATTTCCTTAAAACCTTTTACTCGAGAATTGATGTTATCACACAAAAGGAGAATTATGATTGAAATAATATAAAACAAGACTAATAATTGAAAAATATATATTGGTTTTCATCTTTGTTCTGGTAACGAGGAATATGATAATGCTATTTTTCTTTATGATAATGCTATTTTAAAAGAAAAATAGATACATGAGAGTTCCTTCTCCAAGTAGATGCGAAGGTGATCCATGTATATAAGTTAACAAAAGGAGTAATATATATATATATATAGTTGAGAAATAAAATACAAATTAGAAGGTCAACTAAGAGAATACTCGCCTTATCCTCCAATTCAATACCCTAAATCCTCAAAGGGTTAAGACACAGAATTGGCAGAGATTCCCCACTACAGGGATCCTTCATGGACTAGATAGCATACAATTCTTTATATGTGTATTAATAAAATGTTTATATAGAGCTAATCGTCATAATGACACATAGCGATAGTAGAATATTTTTATAATAGAAAAATAAGTAGTCTCATAGACAAAGTGACGTGTACAATCTTATGTCTATTACCTATCTTAATTGTAGACATGTAACTACTAACTATCTTCCTGTGAGAATAAAATCTTCACCACTTAGGTTTTTGAGAGAAATGAGTTCAAATTTCATGTCAGCAACACCATGTAACTTTGGATAGCCCTCAACACTCTTCATGACGCAGAGAAGTCCAAAATATATAGCTCTTATAATCTAAAAATTGGCATTTATAATCATCCAAAAAATAGAGCTCCAAAAAATGGATGATTAAGTTAAATTCATCCAGAAAATAGATCTCTTATAATCATCCATTTTTATCTCGTTGAAAATTCAGCCCTAATTCAGATTATAAGAGCTCTCTCAACTAAACCGAAATATTGTTACAAAACTCAAAAATTGATTGCTGAAGTATGTGTGGCACATGTCATGAATAACTGGTTGCTCTTTGTAATCCAATAGTCAATAGTTTATTGATTAAGAGGTATACAAATTTGATAATTGGTTGAAGAATATTTTTATGGAGAGTTCAGGTTATAATTCATTGTTGGGTTATGTTGTTCATAAAATTTTATGTAGTGAACATCCAATCCAATGCTTTTGCTTTAGAGCCACATGGTAGCAATGCAAGTGCTCTTGCTTTTTTACATATTGCGACATGGCTCTTGTTTTCTTTTTGTAATTGTGGATGTATTTTTTTTGTAATTGTAGATGAAATGGTGTACAAGTTTGTGTAAGCAAGAAACAATTTTCATCCCTTTAGGCACACTTTTCCAAGCATAAACGAGATTTGAATTTATTTTACTTACTATAGATTTACAATAGTAAATCTGCCATATTATCTTCAAAATGTTTGTGAAAGCACTTCATAATTTTGGCCCTTAATATGTCAAATTAGTAAGAAAAGTGTAAAAAATGGTGCAACCAAGAAAACAATGAAAGGATGCAACATAAAATCTGAAACTACATGATAAGATATTCTTCGAAAGTTGAAGCACTATGGAATAGTTTCAATGCACATATCAATTTTTCCTCCTCTTGAACATTGTGTTAGAGCCTACTTTATTATGATATGGAAGATTTGCAGGTTTGTATTAAAGTGTGTGTACTTTATCTCTATAAGAGTTTGAGATTTTCTTCTTGTTGTTGACATTGTTAAGTGGGGGGAGGGGGAGATGATATTGACTTCAAGCATTCCCTTTCCAAACATCAAGTTGGTGTTAACTTTTGGGGTTATTGCAAAAGCTTTTTTTCTCTTGTTAGGAGAGCACTATATCTCCTAGATCCTTGATGATGCTTTGTGGGCATATGGATGGCTCAATTGGGGTGGATGCTTGACATTAGAGTGTTGACTTGGTGTTCTTACCTATGGGGTTGATGCCCTAGTCAATTTGTTGACTAACCCATTGGGTGTGGACAACGAGGTAGTTAGTTGCTAGATTAGAAGAGGTACCTATCTAGGAGGAGCATTAGGCACTTATTCCTTGGAGCTTGGGACACAAATTCAGTTCTCAATAACAACAACAAAGAACCATAATTCACTTCTCAACAACTCCAATATGCTAGGTAATCCAAGAGAAAAGATACCAAGCATATGAAATCAAGTTTCATCCCTTCAGAAACACTTTTCCAAGCATAAACTGATTTGAATTTATTTTACTTAATGCAGATTTACAACAACAAATCTGCCACAATAGTAAATCTGCCATATTATCTTCAAAATGTTTGTGAAACCACTTCACAATTTTGGCCCTTAATATGTCAAATTAGTATGAAAAGTGTAAAAAATGGTGCAACCAAGAAAACAATTAAAGGTTGCAAAATAAAATATGAAACTACATGATAAGATCTTCTTCGAAAGTAGAAGTGTTGTGGAATAGTTTCAATGCACATTCAGTTTTTCCTCCTCTCGAACATGGTGTCAGAGCCTAGTTTATTATGATCTGGGAGATTTGCAGGTTTGTAATTAAAGTGTATGTACTTTGACTCTAGAAGAGATTGAGAGTTTCTTGTTGTTATTGACATTGCTAAGCAAGTGGGGGGGAAGGGAGATGACATTGAATTCAAGCATTCCCTTTCTGAACATCAAGTTGGTGTTAACTTTTGGGGTTACTGCAAAAGTGTTTTTGGCCTTGTTAGGAGAGCACTATATCTCCTAGCTCCTTGATGATGCTTTGTGGGCATATGGATGGCTCAATTGGGGTGGATGCTTGACATTAGAGTGTTGCCTTGGAATTATTACCTATGGGGTTGATGCCTTAGTCAATTTGTTGAATAACCCATTGTGTGTGGACAATGGGGTAGTTAGTTGCCAGATTAGAAGAGGTACCTACCTAGGAGGAGCATCATGTACTTAGCCCTTGGAGCTTGGGACAAAAATTCAGTTCTCAATATCAACAACAATGAACCATAATTCACTTCTCAACAAACCCAATATGCTAGGTAATCCAAGAGAAAATATACCAAGCATATGCCACCAAGGTTCATCCCTCAAGCACACTTTTCCAAGCATAAACTAGATCTGAATTTATTTTACTTACTGCAGATTTACAACAGTAAATATTCCATATTATCTTCAAATTGTTTGTGAAAGAACTTCACAAATTTGGCCCTTAATATGTCAAATAAGTATGATTATTTAAAAAATGGTGCAACCAAGAAAATTATGAGAGGTTGCAAAATAAAATCTAAAACTACACGAACATTAGACAACTGGAAACTTCATATGTGTGTATAAGGATGAAGTGCATGCATATACCACAACTTTATTACCACAAAGTGATCACAATCTTTCAAGGTCCAAATAAGGATTAGATGTTCAAAAATAGATTAAGGAGAAGTGTCAATTGTAGGCATATAATGCCATATCACATGTAGAAAAGCATAAAAAACTATAGCAATTTTTCTTACCAAGATAGATATCGATTTTCCTATAAAATATAAGTTGTTATTAATGGAACCTTAAGGTCTGGTTTAATATGTCCACACATAATTCTTTGGTAGACTATAGTAAAGAATAAATTTCAAATCAAACAAGCAAACAACCTCTTAAGCAATTAATTTCTTCTCTATTGTGTTAATTAGGTCCCCTTAACTCAATGGTTTGTTTGTTTGAGGAGATGGCTTAAGAAGGTGAGGTTGCAGGAGTATCACTAACCTATTCATACCAAACTAGATTGGTGAGAAGATGGATTTTGTAATATTAATTCTTGAATCAAAATGGACAAATGTGAATCAATCAGGGACTTACACTTGTAATCCTTTGCATACAGGAAATTAAAAGGTCTTAAAAGTAGTAATACTTTGTCTACAAAGAATTAGAAGGTGTTTTAATTTTTAAATATTATTTGATTTTCTTGACAAGATATTTGATCATACACCCTAGTAACCAATCGTGTGAAATTTATATTATAAAATGGTCATTCATTACAAATTCTCTTTCATTCTATCCTTGTTAATGATGCACCGTATTGGCAATAACTTCCAGTTGTGCCTTGAAGGATGACAACAAAGTTCTAACTTTGACAATGAAATTGAATTGTGAATTCATCTTCAACACACACATTTGACAATTATTGCAATTACATATTTGTTGATCCTTTATTGATTCTATCAGTGATGTCGTGAAGGGTGACAACATGACCTTCTCAAAGTTGGCAACGATTTCCTTCTGGTTACACATCTTATTGTTATGGCCTTTAGATTGATCCATGATATAAATTTATCCAATCCATAATAGAAACATGTGTTGTAGATTTTGTTAAAAGGATAGTAATGGCTAGTTTTAAGGAATCATTCTCTTCCTTTAAAAGTACAAGGAAATTGCAAGTGAGTACAGTTGTTTAGTTTAAAAATTATCATATAAGTTCAGCATTGATTAGCTACAAAATCCAAAATTGGGAATTTATTAGCTTTAGTTACCTTTTCTTTGAGCAAATCTTCTAATGTTTTGGCCACATTTTTTCTCCCACAGAAATTTGGGATTGACAGTCCTGATTCCCTACCAAGTACTCCAAACAGATTGGTGGCATAATCGAGGTTCCCCTTGAAAGATAGTGTTCTAGTAGAGTTTTGACATCCATTTTTGGATTAAGTTTAGATCCTTTTAGGATATTCTTTAGATAGAGCCTTTATGTTTTGATCATTCCTTCTTTACTTTGCCATGTGAAATGGAGATGTCCCTGTGAATCCGAAAATGCGATAGCCACTACTTGTTTCACTGGAATTGTTTTCACATATAGATTGGTGATCGTTAACTATTAATTCACTTCTTGGCTGTAGTAGGAAATATGTTGTTGTTGAAAAATTTTCCATTGACATTTGTTGTCAAGGTCCAAGATGCCTCTCTCTAAGATTGCCTAAATATAATAGAGTCAGATATTTTCCTTAATCCATATTCCAGATTATGTTATTGCATTGTCATGGATAGTAAAATATGGCGTTAAGGGACTTGATGTGGAGACTTGAAATCAAATTGTGGTAAAATGCTACTCTCTAGATTCTAGACATTGGTATAGCCATCTCCATGCAAGCTGCCAATTCAACCCATTTTTTCCATGAGGATCAACATTGACGTAATTACATATTCTTCTCCTATATAGTTATAACAACCACTGACACCAAAATGTAAATCACTTTTTCAGACCTCTCTTATTGGGTAGGTAGACAATAACACAAAGAAACTAGCTAGATATGGATATTCCATCACAACAAGGCTACTATATGCTAAGATTTTTGTCTGTGCTGTTCAAATCCCTGCTCATGTGAAAATTCTCACTAATATTTTACAACCCTTCATATTTTTCACCATAAGTATCCATGCCTTCCATGATTCCTATATCATTTTGAAAAAGTTCTCCTTTTCTTATTTGAAATCATTGGAAACAAGATCATGGAATATATCAGATGGTACATTTCCTTCAAACTGCAATGGTGATGTAGCTAGTGCCTCTGTGGATATTATAATCTCATCCAGACATCTAATATTCCATGTAAGAACCACCAAACAATGCAACTGGACAAACCTCAACAAATAGGTTCCTTTTTAGGTCTACCATTGAAGTTGCAAAATCAACTAGTGCTTCCTCAGCTATGAGATGAGATAATGAATTTCCATCCCTTGATAGATTGAAAGTATGTTATTACAACCCTTTGAAAAAGTTCATACAACCCAAGAAGGGAGCTCTAACTAACAACTCCATTTCATTATCTGATTTGTCATCTACACCTAGTGCAACAATATTCCTTCCTAGAAGTAGTTTGACTATAAAGAGTCTAAAGTTGTATATATTATTTTATGTTGTAAGAGGTGTTTGTTGACAGATAGTCAAGGTCATTGTCATCATATGTTTCCTTAAGGCTTGAATTCTGACCATAAAATATTTGTTCTTTGGAAATTCCAAAATTTTCCATACTTGCTCTCATAAGATGGTTTAACAATATATTGGCAGACGTAATGTTGCAGTGCACAACTGGTGGTACAACCCCATAAAATAGTCACCTTCAGCTGATCAATTGCTACAGGCTGGCCAAAGAAACCTAATTTTGGACTCATTTTAGGAGTAATTCAAACATGTAGATACAATTAGGAAGCACGATAGGAACAAGTCTCAGAGTGCATGCTTGGTTGCTCCAGCAAAATCACTACATCAAGGCCTCTAGGAAACCATTTTAGCATGTTCATCTTCCATATTTTATGCCATTAAAAGCCAATGAAAATCTTAGCTTGGTCTCCACCTCAAAGATGCAGATCCTAATCACTGCACGACTGGAATGAACACCCCAAAATGCAGATGAATTTGGAGGAGTAACATGAGGCTTCCCTTGACTCTTACCCCACACCATTTGACACTACACCATGTCTCTATCCTTGACCTCTACCCCATGAACTGTTGGTTTGACAAAGAGGTAAAACTCCATATACATCTCCATTTTTCTATTTTTCATTATTAGTCCATTCCTCACAGCTTGAAGGCTTCCACCACTCACTAAGTGCTCTATTTCCTATACAGGGTTGGCTATGGTGGTGATGATAAATCATTGGTTGATTGGTTAGGAGGGTGCACTCCACATGTTCCCCTTCTCTTATGTTGTTAATCACTTGGCACTTGGTGCAACCTAGGTGGGGTGATATTTGAGTTTGTTTGTTGAGGTTCCCTAAAACTTATTGATATATTTCCTATGGTCATCACATGTTGGCAAGGATCAGATCACATTTGAGGAAAGTGTTTGGCACATTCCCGTTTGTTTTCTATATTTATTATTGGGGTTTTATTGGAACATGTCGAAATAACATATTATTATTTTTAGTGAAGGCAATCCCTTTTTATACCATGGTGGGAACATACTTACAACTTGTACTATATCTTGCACAGTATATGGTATAGTCCTACCCTTGATTTGAGATGCCCATACATATGGTTTGCCCCACTCTTTATCCACGACATATTGTTTACATAGAAATAATATCATATTCATTGGGGTTATACAACACTATTTCATGGAGTTGTGGGTAAACATGCCTAGCCCATGAGTTATGAAGGATACACTATTTATCACATGGGCTATACACCTTTTAATATTATGGAGCTGATTGTGATGTTAAGAGTCCAAATGTTCACATATTGTTATAGTGATAGATGCATATAGTATTCTATGGAATTGTTTGTATTCTTGGCACATGTTTCCATCATGTGATAGTTGTTCACGTGAATGTAGTCATGTCTTTGAGTTGTGGGTTGACCTTTCCATTACTTAGCCCATGACCTTTAAGGATGACATGTGACACTTTAATTTAATGGAGTTGGATTTTTATTGCGTTGACTCGTTGAGCCTGCATAACAATTGATTAATATGTCATGTGTATCAGGGGTATCACATGAATCTACCTTGAATTGGATCCATTGTTTGGTTGGAGTTTTGGGTCCTTCACACTCAAGTGGGTAACTATATTATTTTAACATTGTTGGCTTTTCTAATGGATTTGGTTACATAAGAACATTCTTGAATTTGTTTTCCTTGGATATTTTATTAATTATTCTAGGAGAAGTAAGAGGATCTCAACAATTTATTTCCATATCTAGTAAGGAAGTTGTTGAGGGGGTTATTTTACTGTATTCCTTGGAAAAGTAATGGATCGAGGAAAATGGTTATTTATTTATGTTGATATGTTCCTGAAGGTTAAATATTAAGTTCCTTAAGGTGTTCTTTTCTATGGTGACATTTTATTTTCTTTGTTTATACATGTCATTTGGCCATAGTGGCCACTATCGCCCAACTAAAGAAAACTTGTTCGAGTTTCTTGCTTTTCTGAGGAAAAAATGGCATTGACATTGTTGATGTTGAGGTATATGTCGTATAAATCCTTTATAGTCTACTTTATTTTATATTCCAATGTTCATCTTCTTTCATGCCTTATACTTTGAATTGTATCCTCTTTCATTTTGAGAGGAGGAACTCAATATTGATGGTAAAAAGCAGAAATTGAAGAAGGAGAACAATAACACTGGAGTGATGAATGTATAAAGAGGGAGAGAAGAGAATTGGTCTAGAGATATCCTTAAATCCAATATCCCGCATGAGATCCAGACTAATGGTAAATTTTTTAGAGTTTGTGAATTCACCTACAATGCCTTGGCAACACAATGTTAATGTTTTAAAGTGATGAAACAACATTTCATGTGTAAATTGTAAGCCAACCAATATTAAGTTAGAAATTCATATTGTAATATTTATGTGATTGAAATTATTTATAGTTGTACTTGATATTATTTAGTATTTTCATTAACATATGTAACTTTGTGTTTTTATATTAGATGAACATGCACATTGTATGACATTTTTTTTAATTTACTCGCAAAATCATACTAATTAATTTATGTTGATTAATAATAAGCACATAAAATTAATCTAAAACACTAAATTAATAGTCTATATTGATTAAAGATGAGCAAAAATAAAATAAATTTACAACGACTAAATTAGTAGTTTATAACGATTATTAATGAAAGTAAATGAAATGAATATAAATTACTAAATTAGTGGTTTATATAATGAATATGAAATTACCAAAAAAAATATAAATGACAATGTAAATGATAAATTTGTGATTACAAATAACGACTAAATTTTGCATATATACGACTATTAGTAGCTAATTTATAGTATCTTTTAACACGACCAAAATTTAGTCATATTTTTTTTGTCATTAATTGATTTCAAATGATGACTAAAATTTGCATATATATGACTATTAGTAGCTAATCTACAGTATCTTATAACACGACCAACATTTTGGTCATATTTCTTTCGTCATTAATTGGTTTTATCAGGTGATTATATAGTAGTATATTTTGTTATACATTTGGTCATTAATTGTGGTAATTAATGACTAAATCAATTACTAAATTAATGACCAAATTTATGACTAAATATACTACTAGATGATAAATTTGAGACAACCAATTAATGACTAAACTAAATACGACTAAAAGTTGGTTGCGTTATCAGATACTCTAAATTGGCCATTATTGGTCACTAACTGAAAAATGGTCATTTATTTGCAAATTTTAGTCATTTTTTTAGTAACTAATTAGCTATTTTGTACTAGTGTACAATATCAATCTTTTTATTTTAAAAAATAAAAATTATCATTATTCTCCCATCTAGGGCACACTAAGGCATTCATGTTACAATTGCAACAAAGGTTGTTATTACTATTACGGTATAAAATTTCAATTTAAATCAATTCTAAACATACTCTAACTGGTGCATCTTTACACGATAAGTGCACTGGTATGACTCCATATAAGAGGCACTAAATAAGCTCTAGATATTCTTTTATATAATGTTAGTTTTTATCTAAACAAATTACAAAAAATTATCATTATGGTTAATAACATCTCGATACATAGATGTGTATTGAAAAATAGCACATTGATTTATAAATTTTTGAAACCCTAACGATGTGCCCTAAACATAAGAATGTACTAATGTGTCTCATTATGTAGCACACCAAAGTAGGGTAAAATTTTAAATACCAAACTCTTATTTCATTTTCACTTTCTTCCAATGCTTCAAACCATACAAACATCTATGCTCACCATCCCTTTATGATCACTCCATTATTAGTGCTATCATATCGTTGGATTTCTTGATCTATTTGCTTCCCCAATGGATTTGGTTGATTTGACGTTTTTCAAAATGGTACCAATTTTTCATTTTTTCTCTATGCATCAACCATACCTCCTTGGCAAGAAATATACTGGGTAAAATGGTTGTTATCCCTTCTTTTACATGTTTAATGGTTTAAAATTGAAATATGACTTTAATTTGCATGCTTTATCGATTTGTTTAAAAAAACGGTGTGGTGCATTCAATTCATTTGACTCATACCATCATGGTGGATCCACATTATTATTATTATTTATTTATTTTATTTATTTTTATTTATTTATTTATATTTTTTATTATTTATTTATTTATTTTTTGCGTAAATACTAATTCTATTAAGAAAGAGAAAAATATGTACATGGAGGTCGAGACCTCAGAGGGGGCAGAGGCCAGCCCTCAGCTAGAGATTCTGAGACATACATATCCCACTATCTGCCCTTTCAGGATTAAAGACTTCAAAAACTTGATTTGTTAGACACTGACCCACTAAAAAATCATTATGTTCTGAGTCTAACACATCATAACTATCGCTTGCAGAGGTTTTACTGAGAAGCATGTTGTCTTACCCATCATGGACAAAAAGAGGCAAAACAGAATTCACCAAACCCAGAGTTGTTGCTGCAGATCAAGAACAGGTTGGCTTGCCTGAAACCAAACAAGAACTGAGACCAGACCCATAACCAGAGACCCAAAGACATAGACATATTGCATAAAATCCAGCATCAATCGGCATGTTGCGGAGAGTCGAGCACATCCTTGTCCACCTGGCTAGATGAGGCAACCCAGGTGAAAAATCCATTATCTTCATTTCCTTCGAAACCACCTTCTAGAGGAGTTACCAGGTTGAGGATGTTGCCTACATGATGAACCGGTCCACAAGCAAGGATCTCGTGCTAAGTTGAATCAGCTGGATAAGGAGGCGCTTCAGGAACAGGGATGTCTTCCTGCATGTTATCTGCATTAAACACAACCCCAACCATCTCCCCCTGAAGGACACTGTCTTCCTGAGATTGAGAGGTGGTGGTGTGGGATGAGCTATTGGGATTGTCCTCTTCCTCAACAAGAATAATTGTGATACTGGTAGACAAAACTGGACTGTTGAGCCTGCTATGGAAGGTGAAGCGGGTAGTTTGACAGGAATTGTGTGGGAGAGGCCCAGCATGGCCAGAGGGCGGTGAGGACGGGGAGGCCGAAGCAAAGGGGATTACATTCTGAGAAGTAGAATGAGAGGCTCTGCCTCTATTACCGGTATTACCTCCTCGGCGAGAGACTCCTCGACGGCGAGGCATCATCGAATTTACAGAACAACTAAGAAAGGGAAGATGGCAGAGCTGACGGGAGAGGGATTGAGCACAGAGGAACCCGGCGATACAGAAAACCCAGGCATGCTTCCAGACTATCTGAGCGAGGCAGGGGTGCGGGAAGAGAATCGGGTGGAGGTGAAAAGAACCAGGAGCAATGGTGTGAACCAAATACCGAGCCATACATAAAACCTTGAGCATGAACTCTCGAACTAGGCGCACATTAATGACGATCTGTGCGACCATCATTCCATCCATCATCCAAATAAATTCGCATGCCATTGAGATCTACAATCTCCGTCCGCCAGCCAGGTGCAGGGCCAGCTGCCTGCATTGAGCGAGCCCTCATAAATGCAGCACATTAACACCTGCATCCGGGTATGGTGGATCCACATTATTAAGAGGATGCACCAGCTACATTATGTCTAATCAAATAAAGCATTGAAATGAAACATTTTAAAAAACTCTTTCATTTTTCAGTGCCTATATAATGTTAGGAAGCATTGGTGGTGGTGCTCCTATATGTTACAAGTGCATCGTTCAATATAAATTTACTTCATTGTTGTTGGTTTAATTTTTTTAGAAAAGCACCATTATCAATGCTCTCATACATACTAGGCACACAAAGTTAATTTTAAAATATACATTTTCTCGTGCTTAATAATGTGCTTCTAAATGTACACCCGTACCATAATTTGTGCACACTGTTAATCCAACTAAATAAATTAATTTTTTCTAGAATTGTCAATGTGCTTCAAAATGTATGCATGTACTATGATTATTGCATTTTGTTCAAATAAAATGCATCATTGAAGCTAAAATTTAAAAATAATTCCCTTATTTTTTTGGTACTTTATACAATGATTATCATTTGAAATTATTTGATATATTGTAAATTCACCACTGAGTATATTTTTATTAATATAATTTTTCACATTTATCTATTCATTTCTAAATGTAAGGAGTCATTATCACTGATGTTCATTTACATCATAAGCTCGTGTGATCAAATTTAATAAATTAAATTATACCAACTTTCCAATGCACTTCAAAATATATGAACGTACCATTAATAGTGAATCACTACATACAAGGTATGTCGATGTGGTGTTGGCACCATTGTACATATATTGCATTACTTAACAACAATAATAAAAGAAAAACTTATCAAATTTACAAATGTTTTAATACATAAATAGGAGCATTGGGAACAATGTGTAGGTACACATATAGGGTTGGCCTCAAATTATGGTACTAATATACATTGAGGAGGAATATGTGTATGTGTATAGACATGTTAATGGAACCATCATTAAACCAATGGTTTCAAGGTTATTGCTTATGGTCATGACATTAACACGTTCTTTTTCGAAGAAAAAATCACAACTTTTATTAAGAAAATAAAAATTACATTATGTATGTGCATGGTGCACTCAAAGTAGGATGTAACCGCCCCTCCCACATTTACCAACTTTTAAAATCTCTCTAGGGTAAATGTTATGTGAGTGCTACTATGACATGGCATGACCTCCAAGTTCCAATTATGGAAGTGGGGCCCACAAACTGAAACCTTACTAACATCCCTAAGGGACTACAGACACTCAGGAGCCTAACAACCACCCCAAGTGATCAATCCTTGAGTTGGAACTTATTTTCACTAACCTTATCTCCCAACCACACCCTTGACACATTTTACATGTGGTTATGAGGCTCCAACCTCACCCACAAGCTTGCATGCATGTGGTTATAGCCCAAAAATCCTTGTTTTGTGCCTACGGTCGCGAGATCTATGACAATTTTTTAGGAAAGCCTCCGAACCAGTACCTAGAACTGCCAATAAATTTGCACAAACATAAATAACATGATGAAAAGGCTAACCATTCAAAACTTGAATAAGATATTGACCAAAACAGGCCTAGTACATGATAGAGATTTCGTCAAACATATGGTAAAATATAAGTTACATGTCATGAATGCATATCTGATCATAAACTTCTGAACTTCATCACCAAGAAGGTCTAATTCCCTCTCAAGTAGCTTCAAAAACAATTGTTATTTCATGCATTCATCAACCATTCAATAAACTATCAAATCAAGAATAAGAGCCATAACTAAAGCACATCATAGAACTATTCTTATAACCAACATATAATCATAATAGAAAACATGACAAACAAACCATAAGATTACTTAATAACCAATAATCATAATGAGGAAAATGGCTTGTATTAACATATGCAAAAGATAACCAAGTTAGGGACTTCCATGTTGTACCACCCGACCATAGATTGGGCTGAACCGAATCTTTCTTTCAGACAATCACCCCCATGCCATATTCCAAGCATGAATGTGGGATCTAATGGGAAAAACCAAGACACAATCAAATAGGGACTCCAGAGGTAAAACCACCTCCACCCTCAAGCCACCGTGATCTCACCTAAACTAGTCTTGAGATCACAAAACCAAGCCAAGCTTGGATGCCTCAGAATTCCTTCACCATACCTTGAGGAATTTTCCTGTCTCCACCCACCTGTCAAGTACTTCCCGAAGAAAACCATCTTCACCCCCAACCCTTGGTATTTTCCTGAGACCACCTCACCCGGTTCCAAAACCTTAAGGAAATCCAAGGCTCAACCAAGAATGAATCCCATCACACCATGGCTATCCGAGAAATGAAAAGGCAAGGTTGAAAGCATAATCAAACATGGGAAAACCCATGCCAATGACAACAAACAAACCCAATAAACAAATGCATGTACCATGCATTCACATCCCAACAAGGAAACAACACATGCAACTTGTTACCTGTAAAGTATCCCTGTTGACGTTGTTGATCCAACCGTCTCCTTGCTTTTCTTCACTTTCCTTTTCTTGTCCTTTTCCTTCCTTTACTTGCTTGCTTTCCTTTCTCCAAATCCAAGTGAATGCTAAAGTGATCCAAGAATGCTCTAAGTGTGAAAGAGTGTATGAGAGAGAGTGAAAGGAGAGAGCCAAAACTGAACTTAGAAAAGTTGTAATGACCAAAAGTTGTGTATTGATTCTCTTATGCCTTTTTTTTTATTGATGTCTCATTTTTCTTCATTTTCCTTCATTTTTCCTCTAATTTCCTTTGCATGCAATTTGTGTCTCTTCATCTTCCTTTTCCCCTATTTTCCTTTATTTTCATAATTAAATGCCATTTATTGTCTCTTTTCCTTTGCCAATTCCTTTACCAATTTCCATGGGCATTTTTAAACCACAAGTGATGCCCACTATAATGCTTACCCAACATTCAATTGAGAATATGTGTCCCATGACCTTGGTCCTATTTTGCCTTTGTTCAATGAAATCTTCAAGGATTCCTAATACTATTTATTATATGCAAACTCCGCCAGTGGAAGATACTCCTCCCACTTCCTTTGTTGATGCATGACATACATCCTCAACATATCCTCAAGAATCTTGTTGACCCTCTTTGTCTTTCCATCCGTCTATGGATGATAAGTTGTATTGAAAGCTAACTCTATCCCCAAGAATGCAAACAACTCCTTCCAAAACTTGCAAGTGAACTTGGCATCTTTGTCTGATATGATCTTATTGGGAACATCATGCAACCTCATTATCTCCCTGACGAAGCTTTGAGCTACTTCACTAGCTGAATTCGTAGACTTCACTGAGATGAAGTGAGCTACCCTACTTAACATTTCAACCACAACCATAATGGAATCATGCTGCTTCGATGTCCTCAACAAACTTGTAATGAAGTCCATGGAAATAACCTCCCATTTCCATTCTAGAACCAAAATAGGTTGTAATAGAGAAGCTGGGTGTTTACACTTAGCTTTCACTAGTTGATAATCCAACCATCTAGAAACAAACTCAGCCACCTCTTTCTTCAAGTTTGATAATGGTAGAACTTCTTAACAAGTGGAAAAGTCTTTCGGTATCCCGGGTGACCTGAATATGACTTGACATGAAACTACCTCAAGCTAAGCTTCTTGAGCTCACTACTATCTGGCACATAAAAAGTGTGTGAATCTCACCAAGCCATCTGCCATGAGGTGTTAATCCTCATCCCTGTCACCTTCACCCTGCTGCTACAACCTCTCTTTAGCTGATGGTACTTATCATCTTGCTACCCTGCCTGCAAGATCTGCTACTGCAAATTTATCCCATAAGAATTCATAGCTAAAATATGATTTACTTGCACTCTCCTACTGAGAGCATCTACAACCTGATTCTCCTTGCCCTTAATGTATCTAATCTCAAATTCAAACTCATTGAGGGTAGAAAACCCTTTAGCTTGCCTAACATTCATATTGGGTTGGTCAAAAAGATACCTCAATCCACTATGATCACTCATCAACATAAACCTCTTTCCATGAATATAATGTCTCCATATCTTCAAGGCATAATGATAAATACCAACTCAAGATCACGAGTCACATAGTTTTTCTCATGCTCATTCAACTTCCTTAACTCATAGCATACCACCTATCCTTCCCACATCAGGAATCCACCAAGTCCTTTCTTGCAAGCATCTGTACATACCATGAAAATCCTTATCAGCATCTGCAATCTCCAATATTGGAGCATTTGTAAGCAAATGCTTCAACTAATCAAAACTCGTTGCACACTCCTGAGTCCATTCAAACTTCTTTCATTTTCTCTGCAAAGATATAATAGGATAGGCAATCCTTAAGAAGCTCCCGATGAACATCCTGTAATAACCTGCTAGTCCCATGAATGATCTAACCTCATCCACATTCCTAGGATCCGGCCACTCCATGATAGATTTAATATTTTTCAGGTCCATTGTTATCCCTTCCTTGGAAACAACATGCCTCAGGTAATGAATCTGAATCTTAAAGAAACTACACTCACTAAGATTGACATACAACTAATGCTCTCTCAACAATCTCAACACTGCTGCCAAGTGCTCTACATGCTCTTCCACATTCTTAGAATATATCAATATATCATGAATGAATACTATCACAAACTTGTCTAGATAAGGATGCAACACATTGTTCATCAAGCACATAAAGGTGGCTGAAGCATTAGTAAGACCAAAGGGAATGTAACAACCCCTAGTTAATTTTCTATGTAAATAAAATAAGTTTGAGGTCATGGGACACACATTCCAAGTTGAATGTTGGGAAAAACATCATAGTGGGCATCACTTGCGATTAATAATGGCTATGGAAATTGGCAAAGGCATTGGCAAAGGAAAAGAGTAAATAATTGACATTTTAATCATGAAAATATAGGAAAATAGGAGAAAAGGAAGGTGAAGAGACACGAATTTGCATGTAAGGGAAATTAGAGGAAAAATGAAGGAAATGAAGAAAATAGAGGCATGAATGATAAAAAGGCATAAGAGAGTCAGTTGAGATTTTTGTTGGTTTAGTTTTTATCAGTTTAGTTTTGGATCTCTCCATTCTTTCTCTCATTTTCTCACACTCTTGCACACTTAAAGAATTCTTGGAGCATGCATGGAGCACACTGGCATTCACTTGGATTGGATAAAGAAAGAAAAGGAAAGCAAGGGAGCACAAGGGGACAGTTGGATCAACAAAAACAACAGGGATACTTTGCAGGTAACACGTTGCATGTATGAATTCCTTGCTAATTTTTAGATGCATGGTATATGCATGTGGTTCCCTAGTTTTGTGTTGTCATTGGCATGGATATTTTCGTGGATTGACAATGATTTCAGCCTTGCCTTTCTATTTCCTATATAGTCGTGGTGTTGTGGGTTCTTCCAATTGTTTTCTGATTGGTGCTAAGCTTCCCTATGGCTGTGTGTTGGAACAAATGTTGTATAAGCCTTTGAACAATTTAGGATGAGTTATTAGTTCTTGGAGTCGTAGGTTGGGAGAAATGCTTTGGAGCCCTTGGTGGGTTGATTTACTAGTCCCTGGAGTTGCAGTTGGAACAAATGCTCTGGAGCCCTGAAAGGATGTGGGTTGAGTTACTAGTTGTTGGAGCCCTAGACAATTTGGGTAGAGATCGATTTGGTTTATTTTAGTGATTTCTAGATTGTAGAGGTGGAATCACTGTGATTGAGGGTTGAGGTGGTTTGGCCTCTAGAAACCCTGGTTGGTTTTGTTTTGGTTTAACTCATGAGATCCCACATTCATGCTTGGAATATGGCATGGGGTGATTGGATGAAAGAGATATTTGGTTCAACCTAATTTATGTTCAAGTGGTATGTGGAAGTCCCTGAATTAATTGACATTTTCATATGTTAATAGGATATATTTTCCTATTGTGATCTATGAGCATTTGTAGTGATTATGATGGTAATATTATGGTTGATTTTCCATGGTTTCCATTCTGGTTCTATGTTGGTTATATGTTGATTATATGATGTATTCTATCTATGGCTCCTGCAATGTTTTGATAATATATTGAATGGTTGATGAATGCATGGGCTAACAAGTATTATCGCAACTAACTAGAGAGAGCTTAGAGCCTTCTTGGTGATTCTCATATGAAGACTATCAGTTTATGATCAGATATGCATTCATGACCTGTAACTTAAATGTTTACCATATGTTTTACGAAATGTATATCATGTATCAGGTGTGTCTAGGTCAAGTTCTTGCTTGAGTTTGAATGGTTAGCATTGTTATCATCTTTTCTATGCTTATGGAAAGTTACAGGTAGTTCTGGGCAGTGGTCTTGAGGCTAGCCTATAAAAGTGGCTTAGATCTCGGAACTGCATGCATAAAAATGTAGGAATCCGGTCATAACCAAATGTAATAAATTCTGTGAGTGCAGTTATAGGATTTCAACCACGTGAGTGTAGTGTTAAGGGTGTGGTTATGGAGCTAGGTGGTGTAGTGTTTTCTTCTCAATGATGTATGAAAAGAACCCACTTAAGATCGTGGATGACAAATGATCTCAACAATATAAATGACTCCTAAACATTGTAGATCTGCAACTATTGATAGAAACAAAACCTGCCAAAATCCTGATCTATGCTGTAATCATAGTTAAACAGTAATATGAAGAGTAATAACCCCAAAACATCTAATGGAAACCATATTTGTAAAGAATGATTTTATTATAACACCTGTGAAGGGAACAAATATATGTTACAAGTCCCCCTCTATGGGATGGGTTCTTGGCAATCCTCAAACGCCTTCAGCTTCTGTAGAGTCTCTCTCCTCTATAATGCATAAACCTAGCAAAAATATGGTGTGCGACAATGAAAATAATCAGAGTCACAACAGTGAGTGCAACAATGAAAATAATCAAAAGTGAATAATGAATGGAAAACCCTCCTATTTATAACACAATATTGAGTTATCCTTGAATAATGAGCAATAATAAAATATTATTGATCCCATTCTTGGAATTACCACTTGGAATATTTTATTATATTTGTTTAAGAGGGAAAAAGCATTTAAACTTTTATTTAGAAATCATAAATAAATAAATAAATAATTTATTTATTATCTCAATGAATTCGTTAAGGAATAATAAACAAATAAGGATTTATTTAATTATTCCTAAGGGATTTAGTCAAATTTAACAAAGAATAATAATTAATTAATTATTCTTAGAGAAAAATAAGAAAAATAATGATTTGTTCTCTTATTTTTCATGATTGGGTCAAATTTGACAAGGAATAATAATAAAACAGTGGTTAAATTAATTATTCCTAGAAGAAAATCAAATAAATAATGATTTATTTAATTATTCTTCATGGGTTTAACTATAAATTACTTAATAAAGGTGGTTTATTAGGTAATTTCTCACAGTGAAAGCAATTTTACTTTACATGGTGTACTTCGATCCATCTAGTAAATTAGGCTAGATGATCAATTTTTTGGTGATAACAAATTGCCCCCCAACATATTAGTGTTTAGAGAAAAACGTATGACCAAAGCACGTTGTAAAGACACAATCACTTAGACAACACAGGGGAGTTAAGGAGAGAGAGATAGAGATCAACGAAGCTAAAGCTGAGAGAGGATAGTGACAGAGGGGTCGAGACTAAGTCTCCTTTTTTGTTGTGGTACCAGACCTCAATGAGGCGGGGGAAGCATACCCATACCCACTGAGATAACTTAGTACAAAAATAATGGTTCGCCCAGAAATATGAAACTGAGCAATAAAGTACATGCTGAATGGTACATGACACGCTAGCATAACAAAGCCAGAAAATAATACAACGTGTCCCATATACATAATGCACCTGGTAAAAACATGAGCCAGGACTGAATACAATAATATCTGAGTACATGAGATACAAAGTCCCTTCCCTCAAAAAATGGGTGGGAGGGAGGGTAGAACAACCAAAGAAGCCCTACTGAACAAGGAAGGGCTATGCAAAACTGGATGGATTATCTAGAGGAGATGTGCATGTTATGAACACTATGATTGGTAAGAACCGAACCCATCAACTCTGCAAAACTACATCTGAGGTTGTAGCATAGTAGGTATGCATCCGGGCATGTGGGGGGCTACCCGAAGGGCCACCCCCTCATGAGGTCTGAAACATCTCACATATACCCGGGAGTCACTGGTACATTCTGCTGCATCACTAGACCATCAAGTGTATGGATCACGAACATGAAACAACCAAGTAAAAGGGCAATAATGAAACCCTCTACTTAATCCAAGGTGCCAAACAAGAATGGAAGTTGGAACCAAGATACATCGCCCTCTAGGCCATTCTTCTAGAATAAATGAGTTGATGTTGATAGAATAGGGCTCGCAATAGATGAGGCAATGAGGAGTCTCAACTAAAGCATGAGGAAAATAATAATGTGACTAATGGACTTATTCCAAGGATAATGGGGAAAAGGGGACTGAGGGGCAAACACATGACTACCCTTGTCAGAGCATAAAGTGCATGGTTGACCTCGCAGCAACTAACTCAACTCCAAAGGGGATGTGCACAGTATGACTGGAGGCCAAAATGGGCAACACAGGATGAACGGTATGCAAATATGGACAGAATATTGTGACATGAGATGATGGGACATGAAATAGACTCCAAGAAGGCAAGGGTGACTCATCGTAGATGATCTGAACAAGGGTGACTCGATGAGGGTACCACACAGACTAGGCTCGGTTGGGACCATAAAAACATGAGTAAATGATGGTTACTCATGACGAAGATCAACATATGGTATGACAAATATTAAGAGGAGGTGGACCTCAAAATACAAGTGTTGTTTTATGACGAAATTTGATTTTGAGAAGCGACGAAGTGACCCTTCTTGGAAAAAAGGCTTCTTGGTGAAGAGTCAAATCATCAAAAACTAAGGAAGACCCATTATGGAGCTCGGTGAGAGCTTTCCAACAGTTCTGACAGTTTGTTAAACTAAGCTATGAAGATCATAGCAGATAAACCAACCATCAGAATTAGGATCTACAACTTTCAAGCAAGTGGTCCTACTTGTCTAAAGATCGCCTTAATGCTTCTTGGAATGATGGTTCTTGGTGAAGAACTAAGGGAAGAGGAAAACAAGAATGAATTACTAGAGGATGTCTAGAATCATTCTCACCCACTAAGTCAAACATGGGGACTAGGTGGTAAAGGATTAGAACATTTGAAGATATGGTATCAAACGTCTACGATATGTGATGTGCATATGGCTCGCGGGGAGGCCGGTAGGACAAACTATCCAAGGAATGGGAGGGTAATTGACCATACCTAGATTCGGTGGGATCTACATCGAGAATTAATTGAGAAGATGGTCAGGGGTAAACCATCATGCCCCCAAGCATGGGATATTGATCTGGTATGCAAAAGGTGGGAATGATGCCCCCCAGCAGGAGGAGTCTGTGGAGTGTCATTGTGTTATGAGTGCTTGAAAAAGGGATTCAAGCATCTTGGCCCAAATTGGCACGAGATCCTCCAAAGGAGATGTAGGGGCCTATGTGCCCCCTAGTATGCTTTGTGCATACTTGGTGTATTTAGAGCTAAGGGCTCCAAACACTTATATGATACATAATATGATTATGCATTTTATATGACGATGGTGGTTCGCCAATTGTTTTGTTTATGGTTGTATTCTGTGGTATACATGTGATAAATTCCAATATAGAATGTTGTTTGCAGTGGTATCTACATAGTGATTTTGGGATCTATGCACATGACTAAATGTAATGGTTTCAAATCCACATACCAATAGCTTCACTCGTAGATATTTTCTAAATAGGACTTGGTTATGCACATTATACACACCATTCAATTGCATGACAAGTAGCAAGGAACCTAAACGAACATGAAGATGAAGGATGTGATGAGCGAGGGCATCGACTAACAAACCTATCACTGAATCATATTCGACTTGATTATTGGTGGCAGATCCAATGCACACACCATTTGATAGGACTAACGTATGCAAGGGGGTGAAAATGGCCCAGGCTTCCAAGGCTAGATTATGGGAGAAGTGGCTCGCACCATCGGCATGGCCGATATATGATGTGGATGATGGATCCATCTGAAAGGTGCAAAAGGCAATGGATGAGATGATGTGATCTACCTAACTTTATGACAGAAATAAAGACACACAAATCAAAGGGATGTGTTGTGAGCAACATTTCTGGAGGTAGAGCACATTGGGAGAATTAGGAAGGAGATGGCCTTCGAAAGCCTCGTGAAGGAATGCCCAATTACTCAAGTGTAGGGGTAATCAGGGGTAGACATAGCTTCCATGGTGTCCTCATTAGGCTGGGAGATGGGCGGTCAGGAGGAAGGTTGGCTACATGACGTGACGACATTACCTGGTGCATCAACCTGAGGAATAAGGTTCACATACGCATCGCCTGGAATGGTAGACGACAGACTGGTAGACAGAGGGTTTACTGATGTTGAGAGCTTGGATTCTATCGAAAAAGGTTCGATAGAAATGCGCGCAACAACCTCGGGAAGGTTTTTCAGCGAGGAACTCAAGGATGGCGACATGTAAAGAATCGGGTCTGTGGTGTCCATCATCTCGACATCTGGGGGAGGGATCACAATAGTGGGGCCAGAGTTTCCCTATTCTGGTTGGCTGGTGGTACTATAATCCATAGGTAGAGGAGTAGAGGCTCTACTATGAGTGGCCTCGTATTCATGAATTGCCCCAAGGCAATCGCAAAATTCATCGAGACGAGGGAAACAATGGGAATAGTGACCATGAAGATTACAGAGGGTACAAGGGTGGTTTGTGCGAAGCATTTTGAGTTTCTTAGGTGGGACCGATATGTTAACATGGACTTCTGGAATATTCGACTCAGGGAACGCTTCATTAACCAAAGGTTTAAGTTGAGGAAGTTGAGGACAATTGTTGATGGCGTGCCCAACGACTTCACACAAAGTGCACGGGGGTGTCGGCTTTGGGGCCTTAGGGGCTAGAGGAGCTTGGGGGGCCTTGTACTTCAAATCTTTCATTTTGAATTTTCCCCCCTAGCTAGATGCTTTCACAACAGGAGTTGGTTCATGTTGAGGTTGTGATGGAACTGAAGCAGCGGCAGGGGTCACCGGGATCGGTTAAACTGGGGTCAAAGCGTGATACAGTCTTGGCTAACCAGGCATAGTGTTTGCATGGAGTTCGATGTACCATACTGGGATCCTTAGAGTCATGTTAGGAAGGACCATTCAAGCCATGATAGGTACAGAAAAAAATCCCAGAGGGGGGAATAAGAAAGGTATATGGTCGACAGGATAATGCCTAGGCAAAATAGCTCATAGATGGTTGAGACCTGGAGGAACAGTTCCTGGAGGGAACATAGGAGAGGCACCCACAAATGGAGGAGGTTCTGGGGGAGTGGGTCTAAAGGATTTAGCTGGAAGAGCAACAACAGGATGCTGGGGAGCTGGCTATTGATTAGGTGTACCAGACTGCTTAAGGGCAACCTGTGACACTTGTAACATGAAAACACTCATGGAAGTAGGTTGAGAAATGGGAGGGGGAGGACTAGGGAATGCACCCAACAATGAGGAATGTTTATAGATTTCGAGTGAGACGTTGGTGCAAGGAGTGGACAACTGTTTATCGAATACCGATGAGACGATGGACTCGGGGGAGGTCATGGATGTCGGCTTGTAGTAAGTCAATTGATAAATGGTAATGATCTTCCCTTCATGGGGGAAGCACATATTGCGGAACACCACAGACGCGACATCTAACATGACATATGTGTAACTACGACCTAAGAGGATGTTGTAATCTAAAGGGGCATCTATGAATTCGATATCGACATGGACAGTCTTGCCCGCAAGGGTCATTGGACAGTTGCAGTACATGCCAAGGGGCTGGGAGGAGTGTCCATCCCAAGCACACAAGGTGATGGTGGAGGGGGACAACTCAGGTGACTTGAGTTGTTTCCAAATAGCAGTGGGCATCACACAGGTGGATGCACCTTCATCAACAATGCATCAGGAGATGATGACATTACGAACTCTAACTGGTATTTGGAAAGCAACAGATGAAGGCAATGGGGGTTGCTCTAATGTATCAACCGGGAAGACAATCAAGCAATAATTGGAAGGGTAAACTGCACCCAAAGCAGTTAGTAGAGACTTCTTTTTGGAAGGGTATGATTAGAGGACTTCTAGCGTTGACATGGGGATAGGTGATTGCGTCAAGTCGTCTACTATACTATGTGTATGGGCAACTTTGTTAGAAGTCTCATTACGACGTAATGTTCCTTTTGGGATCTTGGGAATGGCCTCAACTTTGGGTTGAGGGATCTGTAAGGGACCATTGGGTGTTGTAAGAGGCTCAGCAGACACTTTGGTTTTGGACTCGACACCTGACGAAGTGGAGGGCTTGTCATATTGATGCGACCGAGTTTGTAGGTTGATATGGGAGGGGTTAACCTCATTAGAGTTCATCATAAGAATTGGGTAGTCACCAGGACCAGAAGGTTGGGGGAGGTGGGCTACTTGACCTGACTGGGGTTGACCAACCACAAATCCTTGCTGAGGGAAAGGATTTGTGAGCACTGTCGGTTGAGGTGGCGCAAGGTTATGAGGCGATTATTGACCTCAAGAAGTTGCTTGATCTTCCCATAGTTGGCACATCTAGGGTAAAAGGAGACACTCATGTGTGTAGTGGCCATGTACACCACAACATGCACAAGGCTTATTCGTACGAATAACCTTGTTTTGCTTGGGCTAGCTACCCTATTGCTGGTTGTTGGTGTTAGGCTGGTTCCCCTGGGGTTCACTAGGTTGGTTACCTTGGTTACCCTTGTTACCCTTCCACTTATTCTTTTTCTTTGAATTCTGGGGATTGGTATCACTCTACTACACAAACACTTGACCTTGAGGGGTTGGTGGCTGCTGGGGTTGAGGATGCATGGGAGGATACAACACTAATTCTTGAGGGGTTGGAGCACCAGGCTGTGCATAAGAAGGAGCAACAGTTTGGTAAACGGGTAGAGGCCCTGGAAACATGTTGCTAGCAGGAGGGGCATAAATGTTGGAGGAACTGGTGCCCCCCTGTGGGTATCCATAACTCTGCTAAGAATAGGGCAAAGAGTGTGAAATGGATCCAACAATACCACCGGTAGCGTGAGATGCCCTCGGTGCATTAGCATTTCCAGGACAAGGGAGGTCTGGAATAACAATATAGACATAACCTGATAGAGCATAAATCAAATCATATCTCAAAGCGGTCTGGAGAGCTTCTTCCTTGGTTTGAGGAAAATGAGACACAACATCTTTCCTGATGGGGGATAAAAGGCTCTTGAGAAACCAATCTAGATAAACATTGTCATCGAAAGGCGGGGCAAGACATGTGCTCCTCCTTCGACACCACTCTTGAACATGGTCAGAAAGGCGAGTAGCGGAGGATTGACGGAATATGGTCAAGAGCTCAGTACCAATGTCGTACCAGAGAGGTAACTGGAAATAGGACAAGAATTCTTTAGCAAGCATCGCGAAAATGAAATGAGAGGTGGCGAGCTAGTCTATATACCATTTTGCAGTGTCTCGAGTGAGCGTGCATTGGAAGAGCCGAAGACGAATGGAGTCATCGGTTGGAGTTGGACGAACATCACATGTGGAAGGATCAAAGATGGTTGGTGGGATCCTCTCCAGCAATACCCTCGAACTTTGGGATGTCTGAGGGAAGCTGAGTCGGCATAGAGGGCTAACCAACATCATGATGTATGGGTTCATTTATCAACTGGTTAAGATCTGGTAGACTTAACCCAGCCATGAAGGGGAGCATGGGTGCTGCTGGAACGGTTCCTGAGATTGTTCCGCCTGATGTGACCACCGGTATAGCACTGGAGGCACCACTAGATTAGGGTCTTGCACCTGCTGTGGGTCCAAACATGGTGACGACATGTGGTGAAGGAGGTTCGGAATCAGATGAGGAACCAGAAGGACCAGGAGAAGAGTTGGAATGGGGACTCGGAGGGCTATGAACTTGAACTCGACGGGGAGGAGTAATATGCCCAAGCGGAAACTGGGGGTGAAAACCTAATAGTCTCTGTGACTGACACCTTGGTGGCGTAATGATGGAAGGACACACGAAACACGAAAAGGGTGAAGGGAGATCAACAATATATCTTCTGTCTCTAATGCAGTGAGATAAATTTATTATGTTAAGTCTTGGTTGGTAGTGTAAAACAAGCGCCCTTCGCTTAAGGTGTGCTTGTGTGTGCAAGTGTATTAATTTATTAAGCCTAGATCGTGTTTGTAAAAAAGAAAAAAGCTTGTTATGAATAAACTGAAATAAATAACAGCAAATAAGCAACAAAACAATTAACTAAACCCCACCCAAACTGGGTTTGCAAACACTGTACTTCTAGGTGGCTAAATCGATGAAAAATACACCAAAACAGTCAAGAGATCTAAATGTTGGTGTGGTTGGGATCAAGTGACTCTAAGCTGCTGGAAAGTGGTGCAGCAACAACAAAAAACTAGAGGGGAAGATCGTTGCAAAAAAATAGGGAGATGGGTGAAACACCTAGGGAAACCAATGGGACCCTAAGGGAATGACCAAACAAGTTTGGATGTGAAACTATGGATGGTGGAAACCTATCTTATCAGATCTAAAACAAAAGGTTACAGATCTGGAAAATGTGGCTAAAAGTGTTGTAGAAACTCAGACTTCTTACTCAGCTAAACTCCTCCTGGAAAGGCAGAAGTGTACTAGAAGCCCTAAGGGAGGCTAAATTTAATTTCAAGATCTGGTAGACTTAACCCAGCCATAAAGGGGAGCATGGGTGCTGCTGGAACGGTTCCTGAGATTGTTCCGCCTGATGTGACCACCGGTATAGCACCGGAGGCACCACTAGATTAGGGTCTTGCACCTGCTGTGGGTCCAAACATGGTGACGACATGCAGTGAAGGAGGTTCGGAATCAGATGAGGAGTCAGAAGGACCAGAAGAAGAGTTTGAATGGGGACTCAGAGGACTATGAACTTGAACTCGACGGGGAGGAGTAATATGCCCAAGCGGAAACTGGGGGTAAAAACCTAATAGTCTCTGTGATTGACACCTTTGTGGCGTAACGATGGAAGGACACACGAAACACGAAAAGGGTGAAGGGAGATCAACAATATATCTTCTGTCTCTAATGCGGTGAGATAAATTTATTATGTTAAGTCTTGGCTTGGTGGTGTAAACCAAGCGCCCTTCGCTTAAGGTGTGCTTGTGTGTGCAAGTGTATTAATTTATTAAGCCTAGATCATGTTTGTAAAAAAGAAAAAAGCTTGTTGTGAATAAACTGAAATAAATAACAACAAATAAGCAACAAAATAATTAACTAAACCCCACCCAAACTAGGTTTGCAAACACTGTACTTCTAGGTGGCTAAATCGATGAAAAATACACCAAAACAGTCAAGAGATCTAAATGTCGGTGTGGTTGGGATCAAGTGACTCTAAGCTGCTGGAAAGTGGTGCAGCAACAATAAAAAACCAGAGGGGAAGATCGTTGCAAAAATATAGGGAGATGGGTGAAACACCTAGGGAAACCAATGGGACCCTAAGGGAATGACCAAACAAGTTTGGATGTGAAACTATGGATGGTGGAAACCTATCTTATCATATCTAAAACAAAAGGTTACAGATCTGGAAAATGTGGCTAAAAGTGTTGTAGAAACTCAGACTTCTCACTCAGCTAAACTCCTCCTAGAAAGGCAGAAGTGTACTAGAAGCCCTAAGGGAGGCTAAATTCAATTTCAAAGAGTAAAACAGACTGGATCAAGGCCTGAGCGAGATGAGACAGAGGTCAGACACCCAGTAGACAACCCTTAGCAAAACTCAGAAATAGATCTGAGAGAAACCCTAAAACCCAGAAATCACAGGTTCTGACCTATTTTTTGATGACATCACACTTTTTGGGTAGAAAGTTGCATTCTAGAGCCCAGATCGCACCTTTTGGGCTGAAAACTATGATATCTGCTCCGAGACTTCTGGTTTGCAAATTTCAAAAAAAGTGTCACCTTTGCCACAGTTGGTTCCTGTGACTTGCAGAAATGACCAAAAATCTTATGGAAGTCAGAAATTTATCAGATCTAGGGTTAAAACACTAGGAAGCATTAATAGAAGAGAAAAAAGAGGAAGCACTAAGCTAAAAACCAAAGGTCATGGATGGAAAATGATCTCAACAATATAAATGACTGCTAAACATTGTAGATCTGTAGCTATTGATAGAAACAAAACCTATCAAAATCCTGATCTATACTGCAATCATAGTTAAACAGTAAAATGAAGAGTAATAACCCCAAAACATCCAATGGAAACTAGATTTGTAAAGAATAATTTTGTTATAACACCTGTGAAGGGAACAAATATATGTTACTAGTCCCCCTCTAAGGGATGGGTTCTTAGCTATTCTCAAACGCTTTCAGATTTTGTAGAGTCTCTCTCCTCTATAATGCATAAATCTAGCAAAAATATGGCGTGCGACAACGAAAATAATTAGAGTTACAACAATGAGTGCAACAATGAAAATAATCAAAAGTGAATAATGAATGGAAAACCTTCCTATTTATAACAAAATATTGAGTTATCCTCGAATAAAGATCAAAAATAAAATATTATTGATCCCATTCTTGGAATTACCACTTGGAATATTTTATTATATTTGTTT